>JAPPVO010000059.1:151558660-151610061 GCA_030407325.1 Camellia japonica
CTAAAAAAGTCTCAACACAAAAAGTTGACGATATTAGCCAATGCCAAACGAAGCTTAAGTCTCAAGTCTTAATCAGATGGAGTCAGCTACATACATTTTGTCTTAAATATTTCTTATTTTTGGGAAACAAGTGCAATGTAAACAAGGTCTACACCAGACATTGCCAGATGAACTTGGTAGGAAAGCCAAAATTCCCTAGCTGCCATAGTTTTTTCAAAAGATTATAATGCTTCAACACTAAAAGAAAGGACTTGCGACACTGAAGTTATGGGAGCCGAGGTTTGGGATCTTGAATAGGATTCTTGCAGTAGAGGTCGACTAAAATCTCGGTTAACTGGCTCTGCTATATAATCTAAATGATTCTTGTAATGTGAATTTCTAGTTGAAATTTTCTCCTTAAGTTTTCAGGAAAAAACAGAAAATGGTTTTAATATCTTAAGCATTAATTATTGATAATTGTATGTAGACCATGTTGAGAATTATTTGAATCCGTACTACTTGCTCCTATAGTTAAGATGCCTAACTTCTCTTCCAAAATCCTAGTTTTTATTTTTTTAAAAATAAAATAAAATGATAACGATACCTATTCATTACGGCACCGTAATTCTAGCTTTATGCCTCCATGTACTCCACCAGTTCCAAGAAGAGTGTCCTTGATTACATGCAACCGAGTAACAACATCATTAATAGTGGGTCGATCTCTTGGAAGTTCTTGTGAGCAGGCAATTCCAACCTTGAATATTGAAACGAGGCACTCTTGAATTTTGTGACTGCTATCAGAGCTCTGATTATGAGCGTTGTTGATGTTCAAGTTTGCATCCCCCTTTTCTATTTGTTGAATTAGTGTTGGATCAACAACGCTCACAATTTGTTCCGAAAAGACCATCTTAGCAAAGTTATGGAGACATAAACTACCATTAAACATGTTGTCGGTAGGCTTCTTCCCCGTAAATATTTCTAATAAGAGGATGCCATAACTATACACATCGCCAGATGTTGACACCTCATTTCCCATGCCGTACTCTGCAATTCATGCACCATACAAAGTAATTACGATTGTGAAGATATTTAATCAGAAGCATATCAAAGAATAGTAATGTATCATTTACAAATCTACTTCGTAGAAAACAAGTTTGGAGCAGTGTACGCTTTACTACTTAACATAGGACATCATTTGGTTTGTGTGCTTATGTCATGAAAAAGACCTAAATTGAAACAAAGCTTGATTGATTCCCAGTGATACTTATTGAACCAATTAAATCATGATTTAATATCTTCTTATTAATTAGTCAAAAGGTGGGTGTACAGTTAATTGAATCCAATTTCATATCAATTAATTAAGCAAACATTGTCATCATGTTTGTGATTAAATATATACAATCAACTGCCAGAGACATAACTAGATTACCCCTTTATGGTGTTTAGAGGATTGCTATTATTACCAACCAGATAAACAGAACTTAATTACTATTTTGTACAAATAAGAGTTAATTTGGTGTTCTGGAGTGGAGGCGGGTTTCCACTCGAGTGAAGGATTTTGTCCGCCTGAGCAGGATTCGACTGCAGGGACTTGTTTGCTACTGCTCTTGCTGCTCGAGTGGAGCCAGAGAGCTGCTCAAGCGGAATATGCTGACTTTGACTAACTTTGTACTTGTAAAACTCAGTGTTTTAGTGTTGTTTTGGTAGCAAGACTCCTATTCTTTGTAGGTTTGGGTGTAAAAACTTGGATAGGATTTCTTTAATATAAATATATGTTGTTTCCCTCATATTGGAATGTTGAAATACATCATGTCGAATTACCTGTGTATGTAGGCTCAACCAAATCACGTAATATCTGGAATCTTTTGTGATTGTTTCTTTTTCTCTCTATTTTTATATTTGTTTGTGTTATTTGTTTAGTTCTCCCTCTCAATATTCATAGCCATCATTAACTTCGGTGCGGTTGAGTTTTCTAAATGCTCTCTACACAACAATGAGGAACAAAATCAAAGAACCATAAACTTTTTTTTAGTGATGATTGAATGACCAGACTCGATGGAAATGTGAATCAACTCTATCTTCTATTTGAAAGTGAAGGAAAAATGGAAAACATAAAAGGGCCTACAAGGCACATTTACCTGGAGCAGCATAACCAACAGACCCTATTATGCCAATGGAACTTGATTGATTGGCAAATGAATGATAGGTGGCTTCTGGAAGGAATCTTGCTAACCCAAAATCACCTACATGTCCAATCATTTCTTTGTCCAAAAGAACATTGCTCGGCTTCAAATCACAATGAATAATTGGTTCTAGGCAATGATGGTGAAGATAATCAAGTGCAGAAGCAACATCAATGGCAATATTTAATCTCTGTAGAAGGTTTAATGCTCTTGAATCTTCATGTGCCTCATCTTCATTCTTAATTGGATGCAACCACTTTTCTAGGCTCCCATTGACCATGAACTCATAAATCAGAGCTTTGAAATCATTACCATGATGATCAACGCTTGAACATGTTGTGAGAAGCTTGACAAGATTTCGATGTTTGATGCACTTCATGGTCTCACACTCTGCAATGAAACTCTTGGAGGCGCCATGGAATTGAAGGTGTAGCACCTTCACTGCAACGGCTTTTCCACCTTGATCAAGAATTGCTTTATACACAGAACCAAAACTACCCACACCGATCAAATTGTTTGGAGAGAACCCATCAGTAGCTTTGACTAGACTTTCGTAGGACAATTTCAGAAACGTGTTTCCTAGAAAATTAGAATAGGGCATTTTTGCTCTCTTTTGAAACCAACAGAGGTATAGGAAACACAATATTACAATTAGTCCAAAAAGCCCAAAAATTGTGGGGATTATTAATTTCAAGTTAAGAGTAGATCCTTTGGAATTGCAACTGTGCAGTTGTAACTCAGGTATACCCCCACAAAGCTTGGGGTTACCCTTAACAAAAACTGCAGTCGCATTCATAAAGATGCCACTTTTTGGTATTGCACCTTCAAAATCATTTAATGACAAATTCAATTTCTGTAAGAAGGGAAAGCTCTCCAAATATTCTGGGACTTTTCCCGAGAAATTATTGACAGAAAGATCTATTTCTTCCATACCTCTCAAATAACTTAAAGATAAAGGAAGGATCCCTTGGAAGTTGTTGCCCTTCATATATAGTAATCTTAATTTTACACAGGTTCCAATCGTGCTTGGAATTTCACCCGACAACATGTTGTCAGAAACATCTAGTACTTCCAGATTTTTTAAGTTTCCAATTTCTACCGGTAGGAAACCAGTCAAATGGTTTTGAGATAGGTTAAGATGCAATAATGACGAGATACTCATAATTTCTCTTGTTATAGTACCACGGAAATTATTCCGGTCGAGATTTAGTTCTTCCAAAATTTGGCATTTTCCTAGACTTGAAGGGATTCTCCCATAAAAATTATTTCCACTTAAACCAAGTTTCGATAACAAGGATAAATTCCCCAAAGAAGAAGGAATGTTTCCGGAGAATTTATTATTTGAGTCTCAAAATTTGCAATTCTTGAAGCTTCCCAATATCATTAGGAATATTACCTGTGAATTGGTTCTCCCACAGTTCAATCTGCTGCAACTTGACTAGATTTCCAAACCCAGTTGGGATGCTCCCAAATATTTTATTGTTGTCCAACAATAATTTATTGAGATTCATGGAGAAATTGCTGACTGATTCAGGCAACTTCCCTCCGAAACTGTTATTTCTCAAACCCACATAGACCAAATTTGTGGCGTTCGTCAAAGAGGAGAGAAAGCTCAAGTCACCAACTTCCCCAGTTCCAAGCTGATTATCTTCAAAGCATAACCATTGAAGATCATGTAACTTTTCCAAAGGAGGCACCTTTCCCGTAAATTTATTGGCATCGATGCAGAGTCGTTGTATTTTGGAGGCATTAGATATTGAAATAGGAATGTACCCAGTAAACAAATTTTCAGTGAGGCCGAGGAATTCGAGATTAGTAAAAGTAACGCCTAGGTCTGAGGGAAGCCTCCCTCGAAGTTGGTTAACGGCCACATTAAGAGCTACCATAGAAGAGAGATTAAATATTGAGGAAGGTATGGTGCCAACCAACCCGTTCACTTCCAATGCCAGAACTTGCAAGTTTGTCAGTCGACCCAGCGCATCAGGAATGTTCCCGCTAATACCATTTCCTGCTGCAATCAACTTTTGGAGAGATGAAAGATTCCCAAAAGTAGATGGGACTTCTCCTACTAGATTGTTCCTCCGAAATGAGAATTTCTCAAGCTTAGATAAGGAACCAAGCTCCATATGAATTTTCCCATCCAGCTTATTGAGAGAAAGCTCAAGGGTGACGAGGTTGAGGCAAGCAGATATATTAGTGGGAATTTCACCAGTAATTGAATTGTTACTCAGTGACAACATCTGTAGTCTCTGCAAACGGCCGAGTTCTGGGGGGATTTTATGACTCAAGCTGTTGTTAGACAACTGCAATTCCCTGAGAAAGCTTAGATTTCCGATGTGAGGCGAAATAGACCCTGTCAATTTTTGATCGTGCAGGTTTAATGCAATGACTCTCTGGTGTTGGCGGCCACATGTTACACCAACCCACTGACAGAAGTGGATAGATGCATTCCACGATGTTAGAGCGCCAGAAGGATTGCCAGTTGTTGCACCCTTGAATGCTAGCAAGGCTAGCTTATCGGTCTCATTACCAGCATGCGGAGAGTGAGCGGCAACATGAGGAAAGCCAGAACCTAGACTGAAGAAGAGAACAAGGTGCATGAAAAGATGGAATGGGCATGACAGTATCAGATCCATATGTGAATGAACTAGCTAGCTGATTGTGTTTGCTGGTTGGGTGTGGGGGGGATCAATGAGTAGTCTGGGAGGGATCAATGAGTGAGTTTGTGTCATTTAGCACAGCCCACACGCCAAGCCTCGCTACAACATATAAGAGTTTTAGAAATTAAATATTTTGATTTCTAAATTTGAAAATTTTGTTACAAAAAATATTTAGGGATCAATTTCCATCGTTATGAGAATAGTCGTTAAAAAGTTATCCCGAAAAGTCAAAAATAAAGATTTTAGCGACAAAATTTTAAAAATGTCACTAATAAATAGACTTTTAAGGACAAAATAATTTGGTTTCAAAATGGTTTATTTTTTGAGATATAAAATTTGGTCCAAAAAGGATAATAATTCATCACTAATGTCTAATTTTTGTTACTAAAAATATAATAACGATACTTTTCACAACAAAATTATTTGGTCCCTAAGAAATAATTCTTCCTAAATTTTGGTCTCTAAAATCTTAATTTTTTGTAGGGCCTTATCTCTAGTTGGAGAAGTTATTTGGTGTTCCATGGCACGCCCGTTTTACGTCTTAAACTGAATGTAATTAGTAAATTAGTAAATTTTAACAAATTAATATTTACATATCATATTTAATTTTTATAAATCATAACAAGACAAAATATGAAGAGAAATAGTTAAATATGGTGTGTCATTAGTTTTTTGTATTTAAAGTTCATTTAAAATGCAAAAGATGGCACAATTTTCAATAAATGAAGATGCCATGTTTAACCAGTAATATTTTAAATAATAAGCTCATTCATAACAAATAATAAGTGAGTGAATAACAAATAGTAAGTATGTTTGTAGTAAAAAGTAAGTTAGCATCATTTTTTTTTTAATTTCAAAATTAATTAAAACTACTCTACTTTTTAAAAAATTACCTAACTTTTTTTACTTAGTTTTATTATTTATTTATCCAATAACCAGTATTCATCTTATTTAAATTTAATGATCTATATTTTTATATGTACTGTGGGGAAGTATTTTGCGAATGACGCCACGTGGTCAAGATAGCTCCGAGATGTCAACTAAGATGCCACGTGGATGAGTCATGTTTGCCGCGGTGACCATGGCATTGCCGAGATGTTCTGTAATAATGCCGGAATCCCGAAATATTCAGATAAGGGACAAGAGTCCTAGAACAGAAGAGACTCTCAGTCTGGACAAGGATAAGGCTCATGAGGAGTTTATCCCCATCTAGCCGAGAGTCCAGGATGAGCATTGAGTTTGAGTCCAATGAAGTGAGGCTTCTAAGGGATTGGGTCACTGCTGCTTATAAAAGCGAGGCAACCTCATGGGTCTGAGATATGTTATTTCTTGTGAATTGAATACTTGTACGATATCTATGAGAGATAAGTTGACTGACTTGATCGTCGGAGTGCCCCCAGGTGGGCGAACCACCACGGTATTCTCATCTTTTTATTGCAAGTGGTTGGCTTAATCTATTCTGCCGTATGCTCTCTAGCTAAGTTCCCTACTTGGTTATGTGGTCCGAAATCAACACCCACAATTTGGCACCGTCTGTGGGAACTTAGTAAGGATAGATGGCCAACAACGGACAGGAAGAGAGAATTGGGGACAACATCCACAATGAGAAGGAGGAACATGTGAATCCTAACACTAGAGGAGAGAACGGTAACGAATCAGTGCAGGAACTGAATCTTAGGGTGAATGATGTCGGCAAGGGGTGCAACAACCCAATGAAGGGAGACCGAGATGAGTATTACAATGAAAGTGATCTCCAGGTATGGAAGGATAGATGCTTGAGGAGGGATGAGGAGATGAAGGACATGGCGAACAAGTTGACAGACCTACAGATAGTAGTCAACTTCATAATGCAAAATAACATAATGCAACCATTATTGCCGTTGCATAACACGCCGGCACCAGCATCCAAATCTGATGCCCTAAAAGGATGACAGAAGATAGTCCCAATTGTCCCACAGCATGGCAAGGGACAGGGAAACTTACATTAGCCATCACAGGATGTCGGACATACAGAGTCAGTATGAAGCAAGTCATAGAGGACACCACGGACCAAAGGGACCTATGTCCAGGGATCTCCGTAGATTCAAGGGCAAGGCCTCTGTTTTGATGTAGTGGACGAAGGAAAGTCCAATAGAATGCACAATTACACCAGAAGCAGCACGCCGAAAAGACTGAAGTCTATTGATAGCCGAACTCTCGGACGAACAAATGAGGACCTGAGAGATTACCTCCAAAGAATGAGACTCAACGCCGAGATCACATCCAACGCCCAGCTAAAGATGCCATTCTCAATGGAGTTAGATCCGTTTGAGGCTCCAAAGAGAGTCAACATGTAGAGGTTTCAGATTTATGATGGTAAGTTTGATCCAGAATTCAATGGCTTGGCGGAGCAGGAACAAGAAACTGTTGTGTAAAGTTTTCCCATCATCCTTTGGGGAGATAGCTTCAGATTGGTTCCATAAACAGCCAAAAGGGAGTGTAAAGAGTTGGGAAGGCCTAGCCGAGATGTTTGTGGTCGGGTTTGTTACAAACAAATCGCAGTCACTAAGGGTAAACTCCCTACTGGCTTTGAAGATTAGCGACGGTGAAGGTGTTAAGGCCTACACCAAGAGATACTCCGAGGTTTACAACCGGATCCTGGCTTGTAATCAGGAGCTAGTGGTTGTTTCTTTCAAGAACGGTCTGGATGATGATTGTCCGTTTCAGCAATCACTTGCATAAACCCTACCGAAGAGCATGGAAGAGCCTATGGCACGGATTGAAAACTATGTCAGAGCAGAGAAAGACACGAAAGGAAATAAGACACCAAAACAGGAAAGGAGTAAGGGCTATGCAAGCAGTTAGCATGATATTCAGGATTCCAATCTACAAAGTTTTGGAGAGAGTTAGGAACCAACCATACTACAGAGCACCGAAGAAGGTCCCTGGTGAGTTCATGGACAGTAACACTAGGAAGCGTTATGCCTACCATAATTAGAATGGGCACATAACTTAAGAATGCAAGGCTCTAAAGTCACACCTGGAGAATCTAGTCAGATAGGGACACCTGAGAGATCTAGTAGATGAGGCGAAGACAAGGGAAAAGCACGCGAGGTTACCCCAAACACCAGCAGCATTACTGCAGCAGGGGGATGGGCCTCGGGTAATCAATGTGATTCACTCAAAGGTCAATGAGAATGAAGTTTGGGGGGAGACCCAAAGAGTAAGGCACTTGTAGTATGTATATCAGGTCCAGCAGAAGAAACCCAAAACAAATGAGTGTCAGGGACCGGTGATCTCTTTTACTGAGGCTGACTTGGATATGGTGTAGCACCGGCATAATGATGCCCTGGTGGTAACTTTGAAGATTGAAGATTTCCAAATGAGACATATATTGATTGATCAAGGTAGTTTTTGTGACATCATGTATGTTAGATGTTACTAGGGGCTTGACCTTCACAAGGATGATCTAGAGCAATCTGATAGCCCTATGGTCGGATTCAATGGGACGCCGACGTGGCCTCTTGAAGCCACGAGTCTATAGGTGCAGGCAGGGAACAAGAAGGTAGTAACGGAGTTTACTGTGATAGATACTCCTTCCCCATACAACATCATTCTGGGAAGACCGTGGTTACATGCAATGAGGGTTGTTCCCTCAGCGCTACACCAACTGTTGTGATTCTCAACTAAACAGGGGATTGAAGGAGTAAATGGAGACTAAGTATAGGCGAAAAATTGCTCCATGGCAACAATGAAGTACACCTATAATATAAGGGAAGTAGAGAGTGTAGAGATTGAAAGGGAAGGCCATGAGCTCTTGGATGATGTCGGCAAAGAGCCCGCCAACAAGAGCGAAGAACCTTTGAAAAAGGTTCAGGTGCAAGAAGGTGATGATGAATGATTCTTTCCCCTTGGCTCTGACTTAGCCGAGGAAGAAGAAAGAGAACTGGAGGCTTTCTTGAGAGAGAACATAGAGGTGTTTGTCTAGACACCCTATGAGATGTCGAGGATCATCCCTGAAGTCACCTGTCACAGACTTAATGTAGACAGGTCAGCTAAACCAGTCATCCAGAGAGCAAAGAGCCCAACATTGATACATGTGCAGGCAGTTGAGGAAGAAGTAGACAAGCTACTAGAGGCACAAGCTATCAGAGAAGTGAATTATCTCACTTAGTTATCCAATACAGTGGTGGTGAAGAAGAAGAATAGCAAGTGGAGGGTTTGTGTGAACTTCACAAGCTTGAACAAGGCATGCCCTAAGGACAGCTTCCTACTACCCAAAATTGATCAATTGGTAGATGCCACATCGGGGCATAGGAGGATGAGTTTTCTGGACGCATACAGAGGTTATCACCAGATAGTAATGTGTGCCCCAAACGAAGAAAAGACAACATTCATCACCCCCAAACGACTTTATTGCTACAAAGTAATACCTTTGGGCGAAAGAATGTAGGAGCGACGTACCAAAGACTAGTCACCAAGATGTTCAAACATCTAATTGGAAGGACAGTGGAGGTCTACATTGACAATATGGTTTTCAAAACCAAGGAACCTGGGAATCATCTGGTTGACCTAAAAGAGGTCTTTGGCATATTGAGAACATATCGGCTTCGACTCAATGCCTCGAAGTGCGCATTTGGAGTTGGATTTGGTAGGTTCCTAAGATACTTGGTCACCAGAAGGGGAATTGAAGCAAGCCCAGATCAGATCAAGGCTATCCTCGATTTGAAGAGCCCGACAGCAGGCAAACAAGTCCAGATTTTGACTGGTAGGGCAGTAGCCCTAAACAGGTTCATTAGCCGAAGTTCAGATAATTGCAAATAGTTTTTTGGCTTATTAAAGAAAGCGACTGACTTTCTGTGGACAAAAAAATGCGAAGTCACCTTGGCTGACTAAAAGAAATACCTGGCAACCCCACCAGTGTTGTCGAACCCAGTACCAAGAGAAGAATTGTTCTTGTACTTGGCAGTTTCGGACTACGCTGTGAGTGTCGTGGTCATCCAAGAAGAAGAAGGTGAGCAGAAGGCAGTGTACTATGTGAGCAAGACCCTGGAAAATGTAAAAACCTGGTACCTGCCTTTTTAAAAGTTAACATTAGCTTTGGTAATGGCCTCAAAAAAGGTGAATCACTACTTTCAAACCCACAAGATTGTAGTGTTGACCGAACATACACTAAAGTCCCTGTTGTAGCATGAAGACCTGACTAGCAGAGTAGCTCGATGGGCTGTAGTTCTAGGTTAGTATGACTTAGAATTCAGGCTGAGAACAGCAATCAAGGGCCATGTTTTGGCCGACTTTGTGGCAAAATTCTCTCCAGGCGCGATCTCAAGGCGGGTACCAACGAGCCACGGACTAGGATGTCCAGGAGAGGAAGAGGAAAACCAACTAGGGCCACAGAACCCCACGCCGACAAAACAAAAGAAAAGAAACGAAAGGCCAAAACCCTACAATATTTACATCGGTGACTCATTCCGCCTCTTTATCGATAGCAACTCAAACCGATAAGGAGTGGGGATGGGAGTGGTTTTGGTATCGCCAGATGGGCGAATGATAGAACAGTCCATCCGAAGCAGAGTATGAGGCACTTATTGCTGGACTGAAACTAGTAACGACTATGGAAGCCGATGAAGTAGTAGTCTTATGTGACTCCTAGCTCATTGTAAATCAAGCAACGGGCGAGTATACAACCTAGAATGAGAGGATGATAGCCTTTGTCAAGGAGGTTGTCAAGTTGTTAACACATATCCAAAGTTGCCGGTTGCAGCAGGTTAGCCAAAATAATAACAGCCATGTCGACACCCTAGCTAACCTCGCCAACACGATGAAATCAGATGAGGCAAGGACAACAATAGTGGATTATCTATCAAGCCTAAGTATAGAGCCCTTAATAACAAAGTATAAAGCAATGTGCGTGGAGATGGGTCCAAGTTGGATGGATACCATAGTTGTGTTCCTCAAGGATGGCAGGCTGCCAACAGACAGAAAGGAAGCGTACAAGATTAGATTGAAGTCGGCAGGTTCTGCCTGTCAATAAAAGGCCATCTGTATAGGATATCCTTCACTGGACCCCTTTTGCAATGTGTGCACCCATCCCAGGTAGGGGACTTTCTGTACGAGATTCATGAGGGAGTATGTGGAAGCCATGCTAGGGGCAAATCACTTGCCCATGGGGCCATATCTTAGGGATACTGGTGGCCCCATATGCAGAAGGACGCAGAAGCCTATGTAAGGAAGTGCGAGGAGTGCCAAAGGTTTGCACCTCTGATACACTAACCGGCTACAAATCTGAATCTAGTGTTCAGTCCCTAGCCATTTGCGCAGTGGGGCATGGATCTGGTTGGGCAACTACCCCAGGCAACTGGACAGAGGAAGTTCCTACTGATAGCAACTGATTCCTTTATGAAATGGGTAGAGGCTAAACCCCTAACCAAAATCCGAGATGTGGACATGAAGAATTTCATCTAGAAAAACATAATCACTAGATTTAGAATCCTAAGAGCCATAGTAGCAGATAATGGCACTCAATTCGATAGCAAGTTGATCAAAAACTTTTGTACGAAATATAAGATCAAGAACTATTATTCTACTCCTAACTTCCCCTAGAGTAATGGTCAAGCTATGCTGAAATATCACTAACTTAGTTCAACCCTGCCGTCATGGCAAGTCTAAGTTAATCGTCATGTTTACCATAGAAACATCGCCTTAAGACTTTGCAATCTTGTCGCACAAATTTCAGCAACATTTTCGTGAAACAAAATCAAGCTAGTGTTTCATTAATACTTCGGCTAATAAACCTTTACATAGAGAAAAACTTAAAAAACAGGAATTAATGGTAAAAAAAACTTCAAATTGCTTGTGTCCCAGGGTCGTGGCAGCTTTTTGCCATCAGTGTCCTCAAGCTGATAGGCTCCATTGCCTGTGATCGAGATGATACGATATAGTCCTTCCCAGTTTGGGCCAAGCTTGCCCTCCTTGTGGTCTTTCTTATTACCGAAAACCTTCTTTAGGACTCGGTCCCCAATCTGAAACTCCGTGGGATTGACCTTTTTATTGTATGCCCTAGCAAGCTGCTGCTAGTATGCCCCCAGCCGAATTATTGCTTTTTCTCTTCTTTCTTCTATCAAATCAAGATCTTGGGCAAGGAATGCGTTGTTTACTCCATTCTTTACTCCCTGGGTTCTGATTCCAGGGATGCCGATCTCTAGTGGGATGACTATTTCAGTGCCATATGCCATGGCAAAAGGTGATTCCCCAGTAGATCTTCTCGGCGTTGTTCGATATGCCCATAGGACATTGGGCAGTTCCCCCACCCATTTTCCCTTGGCAGCTTCCAGCCTTTTCTTGATTCCATCCAAGATTAATTATATTTTATATTTTACATCAATCTTTAATTGTATTTTATTTCTATTATCATCTTAATCTCATTTTACGTTTGGAGAAAATGGAGGTAAATATGTCTTTTTGTTTTGTTAATTTCACTTTATATTTTCAGAAAATCAAGTCCGCTCTACAAAATAATGAGTGTGATACACTTTTTATTAGTTTGGATGGAAAAACTAACAATATCACTTTAGTCCAAAACTGTATGGAGACTTTCTAACTATATTTGAATCATAAAGGAGACTTTCTAACTAAATTTGAATTATAAAGGAGTAAAGTATCCTAGTCTTAAATTATAGGAGTAAAATGAATTTTGCCCATGTTTTTAAATTTGTACATGATTTCTAACTCAACAAATGAATATGTACAAAAAAACTAATATTTAAAAAAAAATGAGTTTGATTATTTTTCATTTATTTTTAATTTATATCTAAACTAATATTAAACTCAACTAATATTTTTTTAACAAATATTTTTTTTATTTTAAATTGATTTTTTCAATTGAGTTGTGACCAATAGTTTTTACTCCTAAATTTTGAATGTTTAAAAGACCTTATAAATAGAATTTCTTTTAAAACAAAAATTGATGTTTAGTTTGAAACTAAACTATTTTAGTAATTTTTTGCCAAAAATATGAGGTAAAAAATTTAATGTCTCAAACGAATTTTAACTTTTTACAAACAAAAAAAAAGTGTAAAAAAATAGAGAGAAAATAAAATCTTTTACTTTTGTATAATTCTTTGACTTTTTAATATTTTTAGTGATTTTTTTTTTTTTAAATTTTAACTATCTTTTTGTTACAAAAATAAATAAAATAAATTATCAATAAAAATATATCTAATTATCTCTCTCACTCATTTTAAATTATACATTTTTGTAATGGGCATCATTTGCGCGCATAGCGCGCAGCACATCCACTAGTGACGTAAAATCAACAAATTCTGCCACTAACAAATTCTGCCACTACTAAGAAATCCTACTATAAACCCACATAAATTTAGTGCCATTGTTCATCATGTGGTATGTTGTAATTCGAGGAAACTGAGTGGAATTCATCATCACTTCATGGAAAATTATTAAGCACTTTTAAAGTAGGGTAAATTATAAATATATTTTTTAGAAATTTATTTAAAATATAAATTAATTTTAATGATCTTAAAAATTACATCTCGGTCTTTTAAATTTTTAATTACATAATAAATGATCAATTTTTTTAATAAATTATTAAGTCAATTAATAGTTTTAATGAGGTTAGAAATATATTTTAATTAATACTTTGATAATTTTACTATTGTATTGAAGAATAGTTTTTTTTTTTTTTTTTTGGTTCATTCTGTTGGGGGAAAGGGAATCCAAGTCCAGCCAAAACAGGATATAAGCACAATGTAAGTATAACAAATCAAATCAAAAGTTTGAAATATAAATTGATAAAACAAAAAATTCAGAATTTATTTTATTATAATAATCAAACTTTAAGATTTTTTTTGTTGTAATTTTTCTTTTTCTTTTTCTTTTTTTAATATGATGAAGATTTTAAATTTTAAAAAACATATCTTTTTTTAGATCGGAAAATTTTAAAAAATATTTAAGACTAAAAAAATTCTTTCATATTCATTATTAATTGAAGATTTCTATGGTATACGACATTTTAGTTACGACTTTTGAAGTATTTGGTTCTGACATACCTAAGTCATTTGTGATGTTAGTTATGACTCATCATATATGGTATTTGGTTATAATTCATTATTTTTTTATGACTCTCATAAAATTAAGACAATTGTAGTGATGAAATTCACAAATGTCATAACGTGCATATGGTTTAGTATCCATATCAGCTTTCACTGCTTGACCTTTCAGTTTTATCAAACAACACATAAAATATGAGATAAAAAAGTTAAAGTATTTAGAAATGACTTTATAACTTTTTACAATATGTATATACACAAAAAGTAGAGATAATGTAAAAGAATTTTTTGTATTTTTTTTAAAGTCTTTTTGACTTAAATCAATTCATCCCAAATAGATCCTAACACACCATTTGAGAAAAAAACACTTCAAATTAATATGTTAGAATAAACACTTTTAAATTAATAATTTTTTTGGTTTAAATCATTACAACATTCAAATATTATCTAATATTTTTTAATAAACACGCATAATATCTTGAGCATGTCAAGAAATTCGATCATTGACAAAGAAATTGGATTCCGAAACTGTATTTAGTTTATAAATTTAGATAAAAATTTGAAAAGAAAAACATAAATATGAATAAAATATAATTACATTTTATACATATTTTTCTTTTTCTTTTTAAATTTTACTTAAATTCATAAAGTAAATAAAACATAAATCTTTTTCTCTCTATTATTTTTTTAATAGCACCAAACGATGTAGTCTCCAAATTATTTAAAATCGCACTTGACAAATTAATATGATCTAAAATCAACAAATTATGCCACTACTACGAAACTCCACTATCTAATTCCACATAAATTTAGTGCTATTGTTCATCATGTGGTATGGTGTAATTGGTGGAAACTAAGTGGAATTGATCATCAATTCATGGAAAATTATTACGCACTTTTAAAGTATGGTAAATTATAAAATATTTTTTAAAATTTGTTTAAAATATAAATTAATTTTATGATTTTAAAAATTACATTTCAGCCTTTCAAATTTTTAATCACATAATAAATGATCAATTTTATTAATAAATTATTAAATTAATTAAAAATTTTAATGATATTTAAAATATATTTTAATTAATACTTTGATAATTTTACTATTGTGTGTAGGAGAGTAGTTAATTTTATTTTTTATTTTTTTTTTAAAATTCTATTTGTGGGGGAAGGAAATCCTAGTCCAGTCAAAACAAGATATAAGTACAATGCCAGATATGGCCCAATTTAGAAAAGGGGGCCGGCTAGATCTGGACGGGGCATTCTATTTGAACCTAAAAAATATTAATTACTTTTTTGGTGTAAATAGAATCCCCCGATCCAGACGTATATAGGGAAAGCAAGTATAACACTTTGTATTTTTGGGTTTAGAATTGAAGTGAGGTGCAATTGAAAGTTGTTAAGGTTTGGTGGATATGTATGGGTGCTCTCATGCTTTGTTGTGAACTAGGGGTTGTTAAGAATTGATGAGTATAAGGTTGTTGCTATTTTTGTTAGAACAGATGCAATTTCGGAGATGAAATTTCTTAAGGGGAGAAGATTGTAACGATCTGGAATTTTTCCCTCCGCTCAAGCAGACTTGAGAGGTTCTCAATATTTTTGCAGACGGTCCGAAATTCTGAGAGTTGTGAATTCCCGCTCGAGCGTAGGAGTGGTCGCTCGAGCGGACAGCTTTGTTGGTCCACACGCTCGAGCGTGGAAAGTGAGATTGCCCTTGACATTTTTATTAGTGTATTTGGAACCTCCTTATTTTATTTTGGGGTATTGATTGAAGTGGTAGCATGATGGTAAAGTAAGAGTGAACCGAGAATTTAATTTCGAAAACTTTTCCAACGAGCAGCCGTCACTCTTTTGCCCTTTTCTTTTTCCACACTTTGAATTTGGATGTGAGGCTAGAACCATTGGAAAGCTTATTTTCGGGACAAGAATGACCTAGAACAGAGTCCGGATGAAAGAGTTATGCGCATTTGAAGTTTTGGAATCTGTGCTAGAAGCAGGTCCACTCAAGCGGGAAAAGCGGTGCTCGAGCGGACTGCGTGAATTCAGCATCTTAAAAACGTGATTTTTAGCTCATTCTTTGCATTTTCCTTTTCCTTCTTCATTCCTTTCACCCTAGGTCCGAAAACCCTAGGTTTTTTTATCCCAAATACCTTCCATTCCTCTAAGATTTGGCCAAGATCCCTTGCCATAAAGTGAAGAAGGCTTGAAGCTCAACATTTTCTACAGATTGGAATTTGGATTTGTGAAGGAATCTCATCAAAGCTTTGCTCCTTGCGTGATTCTTGAGGTAGGGGTCCTAGTTCTTCTTCAATACTTGCATTAATAGATAGATTTGTGGTATTTTGATTATATAAATACAAAATCTCCATTTTTGAGCATATAGTGTTATATCATGGAATTTGGGGGTTTAGGGTTTGAAATGTTAGGGGTTCAATTGTTGGGTTAATATGGTGGATTATGAACCTTAGGTGTGTAATCAAGGGAAAAATTAGAATTAAAAGTAGTGGTGAGAGAAGTTTTAATTTTTCTTGAATTCTTGATTTTTCTTGAAAACCCTAGGTTGATTCATGATGATAATTAATGATTTTGCCCAAATTGAAAGTAAAATCATGAAATTGAAAGGTTGAATTGTATATATACAAGTTTAATTGGATTTTGGATGTATTTGAAAATTATGTTAAAAATTAGCGATTGAACCTTTGTTATGGATATTGTAAATTATGCTATAATGTGAAATGAAGATTGGGGAAATGATTTATTAATGATATGAATGACATGATCGTTGGGGTGAAATGATAAAATAAAGGTTTAAGAGTTCATCTTGAATCATGTTGAATAGTGTTGCTTATGTTGAATTGTGTTGATCATGTTGAGTTGTGTTGAATAATGTTGAACCGAATTGTGTTGGACTATGATGAATTGTGTTTGGATCATGTTGAATTGTGTTGAGTTGAGTTGTGTTGGATGGTGTTGTGTTGGTACCTGCGAGGGGGAGTTGAAAGATGATACGGAATTTGTGATAAGATAATGAAGTGAAGATTTAAAAACTTTATTGTGTAATTAGAAAGTGATTTTATACCTCAAAACTAAAAGCCCAACTTTATATTTAACTCTAGTTATGAAGTTTTATTTTGGAAAATGAGGATACTTCAATCAACATTAAATTTATGAAATTAAATCTATGTTGGGTTAAGATGAGTGTGAATAATGATAAATGGGAGATTGTGAAATATGACGATGTTGTATGGAGTTGTATCAAAGAAAATTAAATGTTGGAGATTTAATTTATAACCGTGGGTAGTAATTGATAACCAATGTGTTTTAAAAATTGAATTTGAAGACTTGATGATAACATGGAAAAGTAAAGAAATAGTTTGAACCAAAGAATTTGAACACTTTAAAGATGAATCTTTGCCTCTATGGATGTGTTGTTATATTTTTGTGTGACAAAACAATGAATGATATAATGGGTAATGAAGAAGTCATGGAACATATTTGTACTTGTTATGTGAACGAAATTTTAATATATGGTAGATGTATATTGAATTAATGTGTTACAGAAATAATGGAAGATGTGTTGGCATTGTCCACTAATTGTAATGATGGATTGTGATGTTATCTTGGGGTCCGTTTCCCGCCGTATTTTGAGCCGGCAAAGCGTGGCGCTTGAGAGATAGGTTCCGCCTTCCTTCCGGAGTAGCTCCTAGTAAAGCGTGTGGTATGTTGAGGTTTCGTGTTCCTTTCGGCTTGTGACCGGTAAAGCGTGAGGTTCCGCATTCCTTCCGGCTTGTGACCGGTAAAGCGTGTGACTCATGAAGATGACTTGTTATTGGATCTGGTGTTTGATATGAAATTAATTGAAAAAATGGAAAATGAAATGGTAATTGGATTAGGGATTGGTGTTGATACACTCAATGGATTGCTTGTGATTATAATGGAAGATTATGAGTTTTGTTTTGTAAATAATAGAGGAATTGAATTAAAAAGGGATTGTTATTCTTGTATTATACTTGTATTCTATTTGGTAATGCAAACGTTAATGTGAGGTAGTTGTTGGGCAAGTTGGAGTTGAGTGTATGAAGATTGTCTTTTTGAACATAAAGGAAATTGGATCTTGACATTATGGAGTTATAGTGATTGGAAATAGTATAAGGGAAAAATGGAAATGAAATGGGGAATATTTTGGGAATTGGTTAATAATTTTTAAATGATGTTGTTTCTTAAATATGTTTGTTTCATAAGGATCTATGGTTTTCTAAAGTGAAGGGATGATTTTTAATGGCTGGAGGTTTTTCTTAAAAGTGTTTAAATAGTTTTGAAAAAAGGGTACTTTACTTATGATATTTTGAAATTTGAAGATGTCACCCTACTATATGGTATCACCCTGCATGCATGATCATTTTTATCTGTGTGCTAGTTATTGATTCAGAACTATGAGATTCCTACTGGGCATTAGTGCTCACCCCTTGTTGTTTTACCTTTTTACAGGAAGAAAGTTTGGATTCTTGATTGAAGAGTTAAGAAGTCCATGTGTCTTTTATATGTAATTCCATTGTAGATGTGATGGATCATGTATTTGTATTTTATTCATTTGTAGCTTCACAGTAGGAGATTGGCATGTATTGTTATCATTGTAATGTTCATTGAGAGAGAGAAAACATGTATCATTGTATTTCTATTACTCAAGGGTAATGGATGTTTAAAAAAAAAATAACCAAAAAAATAGACCTAATTTTAAGGCTTTGGTAATGTTTCCGAATAATTAAAATTGGGGCGTGACAACAAGATTTGGTTCGGGCTGACATAATAGCATTCACTTTATCTACGTAGGTCTAACAGTTGAGAGTTAAGGCAAGTTGGCCACCATTGACAGAATCACTGACAGAGAGTAGGGTTGCAAATGAACAGAGCCGTTTGTGAACATGCTCGAGCTTGGCTTTGTAAAAACTTGTTCGAACTCGGTTCGTTAATTTTATTTTATTTTATTTTATTTTGCGTTTGAGCTCGAGCTCGTTAAATTTTTAATAAACAAACTCAAACATATTAAAGCTCAGCTCGTAAGCTTGGCTCATCAGCTGGCTCGGTTAACATTTATTAGCTATTTATTAAATAATGTAAAAATATGTATAAAAAACAAGATAAATGTGTTATTTATATATTTAAAAAATATAAATGTAAATGATAGTTAACTATAAATAGTACATTTATATAATAGTGGTGGTAGATATTATTATTTTGGTAAAATATTGACTTTTTTTTAGTATATTTTTATATATTGTATATATAATTGTATAATCAAAGTTATAATTGTAACTTTTGTCTCATATGTAAGTATGAATTTATAATTTTTTTGACTCGTTAAGGTTGGTTAACAAGCTCGACCTCAAGTGAAGCCTAAGCGAACTCGGCTCGAGCTCGGTTCGAGCTTGGTTCGTTAAATTTTTATTGAGCTCAAGCTCGAACTCGTTAAAATCTTAATAAATAAGTCCAAAAATACTAAAGCTTGACTCGGCTCAGCTCGTTTGCAGCCCTAACAGAGAGCAAGACCATCCGATCAACTTAAATCCAATGATCACCCACAACATAAGTATTTGAGAATTACTGTTTGCTTTTACACAATTTTTTTTGAAAATTGAGTTTTTAATTTTTTATTTATGTTGAATTTTTTAAATATTTTATGTAAAATTTGTGAAAAAAACTTCAAAAGATTCACCAAATACAATATATATATATATATATATATATAAAATAAAAATTCAATACATTTTCGTATTTTGTTATATTCAATAAATTTTTTAAAAGTTTTTTATATGAATTATATATTTTTTAAGTATATCAAAATTAAGTAGATCTAAAAAGTTTAAAAAATTAATTAAATTATTTTTAAAAAATCACTAAAAATACAAAATACAAATTGAAAAATCAGAAAACTATTTTTGAAAATTCCAAACCAAACAGACTTCTTCTAAACTTTGAGTATTCATTTGAAATCAATGATTTGTTGAGTTTCTATTCTCGATATTTTTTTTTTTATTAATCAACGATTTTAGAGAATAGTCTTACGTTCGGCATTCATTTTTAAATCAATGGACCCTAAGATCAGTATCCTACTTCTCTTATTATGCGTTTCCGTAGCATCATTAATGTCATATTTTTTCAACTCTTTCTACTAGTAATTGGTAAAGATGGGACGCTCCATGGCAAGCCCGTTTTGCATCTTGAATTGAATGTAATTGATAAAGAGGGAAGGCTCACTAGATTTCTGTTGGTGATAGAAAATAGTGTTTGATGATATGATTCACTATTCACTACAGGAATTCGCACTTTTGCCAACTAAAAATTTAGTAGGCAAAAGTCCATTTTTAGTCGGCAAAAGTTATCCACGACTAAGTTTTTTGGTCGCCACTTTAGTCGCCAATTGAGGGTCGCGAAAAGTAATTGGCGACTAAATACTTTTTTGGTCGGGAAAAAGTTCTATTTGCAAACTAATTTTTTGGTCGCTAAATACGTAATTACTGCAACTAATCCATTTAGCAGCTAAAAAATTTTAATCGCGAAAAGTCATATTTTTTCAACCAAACATGTAGTCTCCAATTATCGCATTTGACGACCAAACATGTTAGTCGCCAATTGTCACATTCAACAACCAACAAGTTTGGTCAGCAATTGGGACATTCAACGACCAAACAGTTTGGTCGGCAATTGTTAGATTCCATGACCAAAAAGTTTGGTCGGCAATTGTCACATTCCACGACCAAAAAGTTTGGTCACCAAGTGTCACATTCCATGATTAAACATGTTAGTCACCAAATAAAAATTTTGCGCACCTAAAACTTTAGTCGGCAATTGACCGATTAGTGACAAAATCCTTTGGTTGCCAGAATTAATTGGTTGCCAGAATTAATGATTTTAACGACTAAATATTTAGTCTCCAAATGTACGCTCACACCTACCTTATTTAGTCGGCAAAAGTATTACTTATCTTTCCCAACTAATCACTTGGTCACCAAAACAGGAAAAACAAAACCAAAATTTGGTCACCAACATCCAACAAAATAAACTTGTAATTCATAAAAATCCATCCAATCCATTCAATATAATATGTAATTTGTAAGCATCATTCAAATCAACTGAATCATGAACACTCGACAAAATACATAAATTATCCAATCTTGAACCAATTTAATGAAAGTCAGCAACTATTATAAGTTTTCATCCACAAGTAATTCCAAACTACATATTCCTTCAATTAAAAATCCACTTGTAATTTAAGAATATCATCCAAGTCACATCCATCGAGCATAAAAATTTAAAACATAACAAGTACTTGTTATTATGTTTTAAATTTTTATCCATGCGCATCTATCAAAAAAAAATAACTAGTAGTCCACTCAAATATTTTCCATACACATCCATCCAAAAATATAACTACTATTCTACCCATATATGTTTGGACGTGTGAGAGCCGCACGTGCGGGGAACGTGCCGCACGTGCGGGACGTCTAGGCAGTCCGAGGCTCTGTTTTTTCTTTCTCTTTTAGGGCTGTTTGTATCTAATTTTTTTCACACTTCTCTCTCTCTCTAAAAACACATTTACTCCCCCTTCTCTCTAGAAAACCCTCATCAAGCCTCCAAAACCCTTGATCTCTTGAAGTTCCTTGGGTCTAGATCCATCTTCCCTCTCTAATCTTGAAGATCAAGGCTAGAGTTCATCCTTGTGTGGTGGTAGACCAAAGATTCTCACCTCTTGATTCTAGGGTTTCTCTTCTCATCATCTCCAAAGCTTTGAGGTAGGGATTTCTTGAGTTATATATACATGTTTTGCTATATTGATGATGGTTTAAGAGTTCTCTCAAAGTTTTGTGTTGATTTCTAAAGTTTGGTTCAAAGTGTAGAGAAATTTTAAATGTGGGTTTCCAAAAATCGATCTTTGCTACTCCATGTTGATTGTTCATTTACATAACCTAAGAAATGTGATTTTAGTTGGGATTTACCAAGGAAATGAAAAGTGTTTTGCCTTTAAAATTTGGGGATTTTGGCAAATAAGAAAAAAATACTTATGAAATTCTTTATTCTTTTATGTCAAGAGGGTGAATGAAAGTAAATTTCATTAATGTTTAGAAAAATAGCTATCTATGTGAGGTAAGAGAAATGAGATGTTATTTTCATATAATTGTTAAGCACTAGAACATGTATTGTTGGGAAATGATAAATGGTTGTGTGCCTTAAAAATGTGAGAATTGTAAAATCTTGGAGACTTATGTTGAGAACATATATATATAGTCTTGAAGAGACTAACTTGCTATGAAATGTGCTTGACGAGTGATTGTGGTTGTTGCTACGAATTGAGGACATATGGCTATGTTGGGAAATAATATTGCAAGAGAAGAAATGAGAAATTAAATTGATTGATCTTGTTGGAGAGATAACTGAAAATGGAGAAATGTTATGAGATATTAATCATTGCATCGCATTCTCATTGGATTTATTATCATTAATGCACATGAAATGAATTATTATTATTATTGCATTCTCATCATGTTTACTTGAGAAGGATCATATTGTAATGATAACTAACGAAAATGTGTATGGGGTAAATACGTTGGTAAGTCTGGTCAGGGGGTGTAGATGAATTTGATAAGTTGGCCTGAGAGTCCATGGTGAAACACCAGAAACCCGCGCGGATAGGTGTCGAGCCTTCCGGTTAATACCGGTAAAAATGACATTTTGGTAGTACTTGTATAGTCTACTTGCAAACACCAGCCTAGGGATTACCAGTGTCGTATTTACCGCCCCTTTGATTAAAAGAATTAGAAGTTTGAAATTGATGAGATTGCATAATATCATTGAAACATGGTGATTTTCAAGTGGTGCATTAAAATGATGTTCTTCTTTATAATGGTATGGCATGGTAACACATTTGCATATGATGTTGAGAAATTCTGCATAACTATATATACTTTGTGAGAATTCTCTACTGGGCTTTATGCTCACCCCTATGGGATTAGGTGTAGGAAAAGATGTGGTGATCCCGCCGAACAGAGGTCGTGGATATTTTGTAAAAAGTAAATAGCTCTCATATTTTTGTTGTAAATTTTGTAAAGCCAAGGGCTAAATGTGTATGGGTCCGAGAGACCATTTTGTGTAACCGGACTATTGCCTTGGAAGATGTAAGCCCTTAAAGGCATTTTATTGTTTTGAGACTAGATGCTTCACATGCTATAGATTCATGTGTTCTTTTATCTTTGAATGTATATCCGCATGTGGAACTTTTGTATAAACTCATTTATTAACTAAGTAAAGATGGAAGGGTTATTGTGACTGATAAGTGATTGTCAATTAATGTGGGTAGTTCATGTTGAATTATTTTGGGGTGTTACATCTTAGAAATTTGTTTAATCTTGGCCAAGTTGACGGTTATGATATCGGGGTTGTTTCGAGTCTGTTTCCAATTGCTATCCCCAAACGGCTTGTTTTCGCCTTTTTTCATCACATTTGTTTGTCTAAATATATAATCGTGCATCCTATTGACGCGCCGCTTACTCGCACAAGTATCTTTAATCTAAGTTGAGGTGACCATTATGATCTAACGGGTGTTTTGAGGCTGTTTATAATTTTTTCCCCCAAACGACCAGTTGCTGCCATTTTCCATAACATTCTGTTGTCTAAATATCTAACCATGCATTTTATCAACACGCCGCTTGCTCTCACAAGTTAATTTAATCTAGTCCTAGGTGATCACGATGATCTTGGGAGAAAAAGAAATCCCCTAGATATTGATTTGTGATTATGTATCAATTTTAACCAGTAAATAGCAATCACAATCAAACAATCAAAGACAAATCGATACAACGATTTTACGTGGAAAAACTACAATTGGAGCACCTCCAATTGTGATAAAAAAAAAAAACCACGGGCAAAACCCACAACACAATCCACTAAGAAGACATAAAGGAATTACACAAGTGTACTCTCAATTACCTAGTGAATCCACGCCCAAATCGAACCAACCCCTATGTGCCTCTTCTAGCCCTGTCTTTACCTCAGAATTGTCTTGTACAACGTTGAATCCATAATGCCAATGTCAAATCCACGACGATGAGCCACTCCAGAATCCACCAAAGCTTCAGGCCCAAATTCTACTGAATCTACCGAAGAACAACTCTCTCTCTCTTTTGTGAATAAAACAAACTAAACAAACCCTTTGATATAATCCACTCAATTCATGATTAAACTCTTACAGATATCAAAGGAAACAAGCAAAGAAGCTCCAGATAAAAACCCTAATATCCAAGAAGAAGATCTAGAAGTCGTAACCCCCCTAAAATTTGATAGAACCACATATTTATAGAAAATAAGGCTGCGATCTCCGTTTGAGTGCAAGAATGGCGGCTCGAGCACAGGAATGGCCGCTCAAGCCGAAAAAAATAACTCCTAGTACGTTTGCAGGCACGTGAAACTTCTGAAAGGTCGCGATCTCGCACCAAGGGGCGCTGCCCCCTGGACCCCCGCAAGATGACCGGGCAGCTCGATCCCCAACATAGTTAGCAAAGTGGCAAACATGAAAGAATTAACTTCTGAAACTTCTCTGAAAGACACAATTCGGGTTGGATTCGCATCTAAAACTCATGCTATAGCGATCCCGGTATTCCCTCTACTGTTCAGTTGTACTCCAGACTCGGTTCTGTGGAGTTGGTAGTTGTGTCTATCTTATTGTCATCCTTTAATTCCATTTGTAAGAGTTTTGGGATGTTTTGGGCAGGTGTGTTACAGGTTGGTTGAGCCTGAGTCTCAAATCTAGTTGCCCAGGTTTTGGTGTTACGCTCGAGCGGGTTGTTCTGCGCTCGAGCGGGGTTTGGTTTTTGACTGTCCGCTCGAGCGGAACTTCTTGCGCTCGAGTGGTATTTACACACTCACAGTATTTTGTTTTCTGCAAAACTTCTGCAGATGTGATTTCTACGCTCGAGCGGATTTCCTGCGCTCAAGCGGGTTGCGCTCGAGCGGGCTTGTAGGAGCTCGAGCAGGTAGTACATTGTAAGTGTAAGTTCTGGGAGGGGGAAATCTGCGCTCGAGCGGACGGGTTTTCGCGCTCGAGCGGATGTACTTTATTCATGTGTCTTGGCGCTCGAGCGGGTCGTCTTACGCTCGAGCGGACCCAGATTTTTGTTCTTAACGCTCGAGCGTTGTGTTTTACGCTCGAGCGGACATGTCGTATATCAGTACACAGTCGGGCATTTTTAGATCACTTTTACAACCTTACTCTCTCTCTTACTTTTCAAAACACCGTTTGAGAGCTTCTCTCTCTAAATTCTTCACCTCTCTCTAAGTGTTGATCTAGCTAGAGTGTTTTCCAAACCTTTGGCCTTTACAAAAAGGTTGTTGATCGTCGTGGGCTATCCTTTGATCCAAGAATCTCGGGATTTGGAGCATCTTCACTTTCGTTATCTCCTTCGTTGGGTTTCATCTTTTGAGGTAGGGATTCCTACTCACTACTATGGGTTTTGATATGGATTTTTGGGCATTTTGTTAAATGGTTGATTTTGGGAGTTAGGGTTTAAAAAGGTTAAAAATGGGTTTTGTTATTTTGATTCTAAAAATGTGTATTTTGGATTTCAAGATAATAAGTGTGTTGGTTGTTGATATATAGACCATTGGGTCAATATTTGGAAATGGGGTAGAAAACCCTAATTTGTTGTATAAATTAATTGGTATAATTAATTTTGGGCTAAATGTGGTTACATGGAATTGAGTTGGAAATAGTGAAATTGGCTCATTATATGGTAGAATGGTGGAGTTGGATTTATTAATCGCTCTTTTTTAAAAACATTGATATTTTATCTGTTGGAGCTTTTATTATCTGTTTAGAAGTAATTGCTTGGGCTACCGGTGGAGGGTAGTTTTGATTGTTGTAGACAATGCATGATGATTAGGCAAACTAAAACTAATCAATTGAACGTGTCATAGAGTATGATGGTTGATAGAATACATTAGCGTTATGTATTGATTGATTGTGTATATGACTTATATGTATATACATTGTGTGTGTGTGTGTGGGAGGAGATAGGGGATGTACTCCACGGTTTAGGGAAAGATGGGGGATGGACCTCTAAACCGGATGTTATTTGGGAGAAGATAGGGGATGGACTCCACTGATACAACTCTTATGCTTGTCAATTTATGTGTTGATACAGCTCATATGCTTATCTTTGGAAGTGTTGATATAGCTTATATGCTTATCTGGTGATTGTTGATACAACTAGTGGGCTTATCTACTGTGAAATGAGAACTGTTTAAAGTGAGTCTTGTCTCATGTAAGTTGTTGGTCAGGTTCTGAGCCACAGTTGTGAATTGTGAGCTTGTTAAGGGATGGAAAATGAAATGAAACATAGACACGGTTGTCATGTAATGGAAATGGAGTTATAAATTGATCTTTGTGAGTTAAACATTTATCAATTGCTGATGTCTTAGTTATTGCTCATATTGTGTTTAGTATATCTCTACTGGGCGTTGGCTCACCCTTTATGGGACACCATTTTCAGGTACAGGTAGTATGCCACCTCCAAGGACATAGCTTGGACGGATGTGGGAGTTGAAGACTCTTTTTGATTATTTTGTTGTATTATATGTACATCAAGCCACGGGCTTATTGCTTAGAGTTAGTACTCTTCTTTTGTGAAACCAAGTGTTAACTTGGAAAGCTGTAAGCCTATAGGGCACTTGCTTTTGTTGTTAACATGTAATACTGTTGTAAGAATTACTCTGATGAATGAAAAGGTGTTGATTTCTTTATATCATTGCATGTCTAATATGATGGGAATTATGTATTATTTTGAGGGCGTTACACATGCCCTCACTAAAATAAAAGATCGAATAAAACTATAACTGAACGGAGTTTTGTCAAACAGAATTGCCAAGAATAAAAACCTAACATCAGGGTTGTTGGGGGGCGGTTTCCAATTTGTTCCCCCAAACAGCCCGTTTTCGCCTATTTTCCTCACAATTATTTTTCTAAATCTCTAACCGTGCATCCTATTGACACACCGTTTGCTCTCACAACTTCTTTAATCTAGGCCGAGGTGACCATTATGATCTTGGGGGTGTTTCGATGCTATTCCAATTTTTGCTCCCAAAAGACACGTTGTCATATGCTCTTGCGTCATCGGCGTTCCAGATGCGATAGACTCATCCTGCACCGTTGTCATATGCTCTTGTAATTGTAAAATATAAATATTGTTAATCACTCTTTTACATTTGGTACGATATAAAAATTAAGATAAATTACACCTTTTACCTCTATAATTTCACTTAAATTTGACTTTAAGTCCTATTATTTCAATTTGAATAATTGGTGCCACAAGAGTTTTGCTTCCTAACGCACTCAAAGCATAGTTTGGTCTCCCAAATCCTTGGAAGTTCTACTTAGATGGTTTCACGGAGGTACATCTTGACTCGTCTAGGGCAAATGTGCCATTGATGCACAAGGCAATCTGGCACCTACTGAATCATATAACAACAGTAATAAAAACCTTCCTCCACAACAAGACTGGCTTAGTTAGCTACAGCCTCATTTACTCCTTACATATTAAATCTAATTTTATTTGATCACTAGATTAGATTAAAGTATAAAAAATTAAATTGTCTAATTTGAAACAATGAGAATCCAAGTAAAAGTTAAATCAAATTTCAAGAGTTGTAAATTACCTTAAAAATTAATTGATTGATCTGTTAGTGATTGACAAAAAACAAGTAAGTCAAGAGAAAATGAGATTTGAAAAAATTACAGTTTTGGCATAGAAAGAAAAAACTTTGCCAAAACTTCACTGGATTGTAGATTTTATACTGTTCCACTATTGGCTTTTTACAACTTTAAGATGTGACTAACTAAGCTTCTACTTTATTCCAAGAAAAACTCTAATGTTGACATAAAGGTTAGAAGCTATCCTCAAACACAAAATTCTGAGAATTTCCAGACACACAAACACACAAAAATAAATAAATAAATAAATAAATAAGTAAATAAAATAAAATTTTAATTCAATCATATCCGATAGTGTAGTGTTAGTTTCTAAACCACACAAATAGGTCACCTTGTGCAAAATTGATCCTGCTACTTTATAAAAAGCTAAAACGAAGCATTGCTCTACCGAAAGGAACTTTTCTCAATAAAACAAAGGGAAGAAACTCACTGAGAGTACTAGGACTATTTATGGGGTTTGTTTGTAGTGCTCTATTCTCATCATGAATCATATCAGGGCCAAGGAAAATCGGAGAAGTCATGAGGCAGAGGTAGAGTAGGAACAAATTAATTTTACAATCTTTAGAAATGGTAGTATTTTGATATTTTGATCTTACTATATCTAAAAAATAAACGACTAGTAAAAACTAATTCACATATAATAAATATAATCAGGGCTAGCAGAAAGGAAAAGAAAACATATGTTTCTCACTTGTTATTGTGTTGTAGTGTAGTGTAATCAAGGGGATAAGAGATGTGAACAAATCAATGTGAAGAAACTTCCTACTCTTGACATCTCATTATGATTACACTGATTCTTCTTTGTCTTCCCGAAATGAAAAGTTTAAACAGCTTAAAATAGGGAGTCCCCCACTTCAATTTCAAGGCTAAAATTCACTTCCTACCCCAACTTCAATTCTCTATAGCTTCAATTAAGAACTGCTTCTTCTTTTTTTTTTTCTTCAAATAGTCCAAAAAAATGAATAGATTAGGGTGTTGGCGTTTATCATTTTCAATAATCCATGCCACCCATGCCTTCACCGATTGCTGGAACTTCCTTCTCATCCTTTGGAAGTTCAATTTGATAAATAATAAAAAAAGCAAATGATAAATTCAATTTGATGGATTCTAAATCATAGAAATCAAACACTTCAACCAAGCCCATTTACGAAATCAACACAAAATTAAACTAAAAAAAACATATAAACCCTAGATGAAGTGTGAGAGATGGGGAAATAGGGAAAGGGAGAGTGAGACAGAGAGAAACAGAGAGATAGCTCGAGAGAGAGAGAGAGGACCAGATCAACAGAGAGGGAGAGGACTAAGAGCGACATATATATATATATATAGAGAACCTGTGATTTGTGGCGGTGGCGACGTACAATAGTGGGGAGCAACAATGGAGAGGTGACCATTAGTGAGCAACCGTCAGGTCTGGTGGTGAGCGGACATTTGTGTGTTTCTGAGACAGAACAGATCTGTATGAAACAAATAGGGGAGGGTGCCAATATTCATACGCTTGCCTCCAAAAAAAAACTCCTACCCTTAATGACAAAATCTTTTGTAGCTATTTGTGTAATTTGGCTACTAACTATTGTTTTTGTCCGCAAAATCTAACTATACAATGACTAAATTTTTTCAATCACTGAAAATAACTTATTTATTAAAAATACGATAATTATATTTAATTTTTTTATATTTTATCTCTCGTAAATAAAATTTTATATATAAGTTTAAGTGTTTTGTTTCAAATGTTCATTTACTGTAATATATAGTATAGATAGATTAAAATTGTTGTATTGACAATTAATAATTAAAATTATGCTTTGTTATAAAAAAATGAAATAGTTCTAATACTTCACTATTTTAGAATAAAAATATATTATTTATTAAAAATATGATAATTGGATTATTTACCAATAAATCCTACTTCACAAACTCTTATACCAAATAGTCCCACTTTTATTCTATTATACTAGTTAGTCCTGTTAGTAGATTTATTTGGTCCTTTTTATTTTTTTTTTCTTTTTGGTAGGATTGTGTGGACCAGCATGCCCTTGGGTAGTTGTGGTAATGTATTGCCGGGGTCAATTCTCTTTTTGGAAATGTTGTTCCTTCGCAATGGTTCTGTGTGATGTGTGTGTGAGAGAGCCGCGCTGCTTCGTGTGTGTGTGTGCGCGTTGTGTGTGCTGTGTGTGTATCAGAGTTGATGCCATTACTGTGTGTGTGTGCGTGAGATTCAAGTCGTAGGCCGAGATCTGTCCGCCGTGAGCCATCCACATTGATCCGCTGCCGTCGTCAGTGGCGAAGGCAGAGACGACGCCGTCGGAAGCCGGTATGACGGTGTGCCTGTGTGAAATGGGGTAAGCCGATCTGGATTGAAACTCATAGATGTCTTCAGATCTGTGTTCAACTCCCTCAGATCTGGTTCACGAAACCTCAAATCTGTTGGATTCGATTCGAAACTCTTACAATTTTTTCAGATCTGTGTTCAAGTCCCTCAAATCTGGTTCAATTCTTTCAGCTCAGATTTGGTTCGAAGTAGACATGTGTTTGAACCCTTCCTCTGCTGCTGTGTGTGCCGTGAGAAGATGAAGTTCGTTGTGTGTGTGTGTATGAACTGCTGCTGTGTGTGTGCTGTGAGTGTGTGACTGGTTTATGGTGTGTGTAGGTTGTGAATGGTGTGTTGTGAATGGTGTTGTGGTGTCTTTTGCTCTCAAAACCGTGTGTGTGTGTTGTATGTGTGGTCTCCATGACCGTGTGCATGAAGCTTTGTGTCTATGGCAGTGTTATGAAACCCGAGAGAGAGTGTGGGTGTGGGTGTGTGCCATGCGAGTATGTTCATCAGTGTAATGGGCTTTGTGTTAACCCCCCACACACAAACCCAGCTCAAATAAAAACCCCTTCCAGCGGATTGTAACTCTGTGACACCAACACAGTGTGTGGACCTCCATGTTTAACCTGTAATTAATTATTGTGTGTACCACCGGCTTTAAACGGATTGTGTGTGTGTGGGCCTTTTCGTAACCACCAAACACAGCAACCTAGCCCAAAAACAAAAAACCCTTACAGCCGTTTCTTACACTGTGGCAAGCTTGCAGTGTATCACGTGCAGCCCCGAGCCACATCCAACAACGGTCACATGAGGGTATTTATGTCCCTCACAACTTTTTGGGACTAAATGGTTTAATAGAATAAAAATGGGATCAATTGGTACATAAGTTTCAAATATGGGATTTATTGGTAAATCTCCCTATATTTAATTTTTTTATATTTTGTCTCACGTAAATAAAATTTTATATATGAGTTTAAAGGTTTTCTTTCAAATATTCATTTACTATAATATTTAGTATAAATGGATTAAAATTGTTGTATTGGCAATTAATAATTAAAATTGTGCTTTGTTAAAAAAAATGATATAATTCTAATACTTCACTATTTTAGAATAAAAATATATGAAATTTAAAAAATTATCGTATTGGTTTTTGAAAGGGAAATAATTAAAGAAGTTTTAAAAACTTAATGACTAAGAAAAAATCATCATAACATGTAAAATTGCTAAAATCACGGTTAACCAGCAAATCATTCAAACTAAAAATGGTTTAGCTTAATTAGTTAGGTCAAAAGCTTACACAAAAATTAATTAATTAAAACTTTTAAATTTTATTTTATTAAAATTTAAACTGTCACTAATATGGAAACCAATCTATTAATTTAAATTTAAAATCGACACAAGATAAATTTAAAATTGTAATAATCTATCTCATAATTTGTAAGTTTTAAATACAAATTTAAAATTATCATGATTATCACATAATTTTTGTATTAAGGAGCAATAAAAGTGATATTAAGATTATCGATATATCTATATATTTTATAAAATAATACTTTTAAGGAGAGATATTATGAGAGCTTCAAAATCTCATACAAAATTATTTTTAAAATCAAAATATAGCGATCCCGGTTCTTCCTCCTTTGGTTGTTGTATCCGGACTTAGGTTTCGTGGAGTTGGTTGTTGTATATATCTTGTTGTCATCCTTTAATTCCATATATTTGAGTTTTAGGATGTGTTGGGCAGGTTTGTTACAGGTTGGTTGTGAGTTTAAACCAATAGTTGTTGTCTAGAATTTTGCTCCTTCGCTCGAGCGAGGCTTTTGTTGCTCGAGCGAGCTCTGTGTTTTAGATCCTTTACTCGAGCCAGGGTTCATTCGCTTGAGCGAAAGTTGGGTGATGTGTCTGGTGGCTCGAGCGAGAAGTCTTGCGCTCGAGCCTGCGTCTGCGTCTGCGTCTGGTTCTGGACCTGAGAGTTGCATCTTGGCTCGAGCGAGCGAGGTCTATGTTTTGGGTTTCTTCGCTCGAGCCAGCATTCTGTCGTTCGAGCGTGCTTCTGGGTTGCAGACCTGAAGCTTCGAATTGTTGGCTCGAGCGAGGCTTTCTACGCTCGAGCGAGGTTTCTTTGTGTCTGATCGCTCGAGCGACCAATTCTTCGCTCGAGCGAGCCTCGTGTTTATCAGTAGACAGTAACAGCCTCTTCATCATTTTTGTTACACTTTTCACCTTAAAACCCTAGATTCAGCTCCCTCTCTCTCTACACTTACCTTCTCTCTAGGGTTTGATCTAGTTCTTGAGTGTTTCTACCCTAATCCCTTTGTAAGAAAGATAAAGGGTTGTGTGGGCTACATTTTAATCTGAAAATCTTGAATTTGGAGCACTTTGGGTTTTCACCATCTTCTCCATTTGATCTCTTCATTTTGAGGTGGGGATACCCTACTCCATCTTATGAGTTTTGTCATAAATTTTGGTCATTTTGATTGGTTGGTGTTGTTGGTTAATTTTGGGAAAAGTTAGGGTTTGATTTGTAATTTATAAAAAGGGGGTTTTCAAAATGTTAAATCCCATGGGTGTATGAGACCTTGGAAAGATGGAATTATTGTTGTTATATTGATGAAATTGAACCTTAGGGTTGAGATTGAGAATTAGGGAATTATGCCCTAGCTTTGTGATAAATTAATTCGAATAATTAATTTGTGGGAATATGAAATTAAGTTGGAAATTATGAAATTGGAGAATTATAAAGTTGAATGGTGGAGTTGGATAAATTAATCACTCATCCATGAAAATGTTGATATTATACCTGTTTAACGCATTTATTTTCTGTTTAGAAATAACTGCTTTGGGCTATCAGTGGAGGATAGTCTTGATTGTTGTAGACACTGTATGTTGATTAGGGAAAACTGAAACCAATCACATTGAATATGTCATTGAATATGACGGTTGGAATAATACATCAAACATGTGTATTGATTGGTCATGTATATGATAATTGTTTATATACATTGTATTGTGTGGGAGGAGATAGGGGATGTACTTCACGGTTTGGGAAGAGATAGGGGATGGACTCCTAAACCGGATATTATTTAGGAGGAGAAAGGGGATGGACTCCATTAATACAGCAAATATGTGTATTTAATTGAAGTATTGATACAGCAAATATGTGTATCATTTGAAGTTTGGAAGTGTTTTTAATGTGAGTTGTAATCTCATGTAAATTGTGAAGTATGGAAGTGTCTTTATATGAGTTATAGTCTCATCGAATTGTTTGGCTAGGCTCTGAGCCATGTGTATGAAATGATTTGGATAATTAAAGGAAAGTGGGATGAAACATGGGCATGATTGTCATGGAACTGTATTGGGATATAAATTGGTTTATAAGTGTTAACCATCTATCAAATGCTATTGTTTTAGTCATTGCTCATATTTGGTTTAGTATATCTCTACTGGGCTGTGGCTCACCTTATATGGGACATCATTTTCAGGTTCAGGTGACATGCCACCTCCAAGGACATAGCTTGGAAGGTTTAGGAGTTAAAGACCCTTTTGATTGTTTTGCTATTTTGGTATTACATGTAAATTCAAGCCGAGGGCTTAATGTGTATGAGTTAGTACTCTTTTTTGTAACCAAGTGTTGACTTGGAAAGTTGTAAGCCCATAGGGCATTTACTTTTGTTGTCAATATATAATACTTTTGTAATGAATACACTGATAAATAGAAATATGTTTTATTCTCTCATGTCTATGTGTGTCAAGAATGTGGGTTAATATGTATTGTTTTTTTGAGGGCGTTACACAAAACCTCTATATGGGATTGTCAAGTAAAAGTTAAATGGAAGTTAGCCAATCGGGATTTTCTTAATTTTTTAAAATTAAGAAAATCAAAAAAATTAATATGAGATATTGATCATAAGGCTTCTAACTAAAAATCTAATTTTGCTTATATAAATGGGAGCATAAAATTCACTTTATATAAGTGAAATAATTCACTTTTTCCTTCTTTTGTCGATGTGAGATTATAAAATAAAAGTTCAATGAAAGCTAGCCAATGAGGATTTTCTTAAGTGTTTAAAAGTTAACAATTGGGCGGGAAGTTTATTTCGAATCAAGCAATCTTAGCCGTTTAATCTTTAATTAGGTCAATCTTTAATTTATTTCGAATCAAACAAATTTAACCAATATATTTTGATAAAACTGCTAAAATCATAGTTAAACTAGCTAATCAATTAAACCGATGTGAGATTATCAAATAAAAGCTAGCTAATGGAGATTTTCTTAATTGTTTAAAATCAAGAAAAATAGTATGAGATATTGAAATTCTCACAAGGCTCCTTATTAAATGGAATGAGAGTATAAGATTCATTTCATATGAGTCTAACAACTCATTTTATTCCTTATTTTTTTGATGTGAGATTATCAAATAAAAGTTAGCCAATGAAGATTTTTTTAATTGTTTAAAATTAAAAAAATAAAGAAAATTAGTATGAGATATTGAAGCTCTCACAAGGCTCCTTACTGAAAACACCATTTTCCTTATATACTATTTAAACTATTCCGTGGTGGAGGAGAGCTATATATGCACGGGATAAAATAATTTTATGTTATTATTTAATGTTCAAATTATGTTTAATTATTCATTTAGCCCGTGCATCGCACTGGTTCATATGCTAGCGGTGGAGGAGAGCTATTCTGTGGCTGTTGGAGCGGTGGTGAGATAGGGAGGGGAGGGGAGCTGTAATGCCCCCAAAAAATGCAGTTAAGCCAACTCATAAGAGAAGTAAGTATAATAGAAATGGTATGCGTTCATTCATTAGAGTTCGTATTATAAAAGATAACACATGCAGTATACATTCATAAATGTTCATCATGAATCTATAGCATGTAACACCAGTTAATAATCAACAAAATAAATACCCTACGGGCTTACATCTTTCCAACACATGGCTTGGTTACAGCAAAAGAAAGAGTATAACTCAATACAACTTAGCCCTTAGCTATACAAAATAAACAAAATAAAAGGAAGCTCTTGCTCCAAGTCTTCCCAAACTATACTCTCAGTGGAGGCATGTCTCCAACACCTGAAAATGATTCCCAAGTAGGGTGAGCCAAAGCCTAGTACAAACATAATAACACAATATATGAGAATTAACAAGATATAAGTATGATGCACATGTTCATTGTCCTATGACAAAATCTTTATAATTCTTTCCAAAATCATGTTATGCCGAACTCGCATCTCAATTCATTCCTTTTGGTTCAATAGGTACATCTACTGTATTTAACCCATCAACAGAGGTTACACCTCACAAGTTTCCAACAGATAAAATCATCATACAAATACATTCACTTCTATTTTGCTATTTTACTGAAATTTCGTCCACAGGAATCGGCACCCATGTATACAAATGGTTTTCGGGACTTTCACCCTGGACACACAGGCCAACTTAATTCAATAAAGTCCATCTCCTTTCTTCTTCTCAAAACATGGAGTACATTCCCTTTCTCCTCTCAAATATCATACATATACAATGTATATCATTCATAATCATATTCAATGATAATGGTTAAAGGATTAGTTTCAATTCGTCTAATCCACATGCAATGTCTACAACAATCATGACTATCCTCCACCGATAGTCCAAAGTAGATATTTCTAAACAGATATACAATCTTTATAACAGATAAATCATCAAATTTCCATAGGTGAGTGATTAAACAAATCCAACAACACCAGAGTTGTCACTCGAGCGGCTAGACACAATAAGTGTCCTCGCTCGAGCGCAAAAAGTGTCGCTCGAGCATAGAATACAAACTTCCAGACGTTTTACAGATAAAAGACCGTTGGTCGAGCGAACAACAACACCCTCCCAGTATCTCTACAGGCCTGAAAAAGTACTGGGAGATCACAAAGCTCGCTCGAGTGTAAGAAGCTTTGCTCAAGTGAAGAAGTCAAAATCTGGGCAATAACAATTTAGACCAACTAGCAACCAACATGTTCCAAACATGCCCAAGACATCCCAATACTCAAACTCAAAGGGTGGAAGGAGGGAAAAGGTCATAAATGACAATATTAAACCATGATACCCGAGTTTGGAATACAATAAAGTTCAGGTCAAAACTGGAATCCCTATAATCTCCCCCCTTAAGGAATTTCATCCCCGAAATTACAAATCATGTTTCAAAACCATGTTTTAGCCAATTTCCAAAATGATTACAAATCAATTCTCAACAACATGACCCATTTACCGGTCATTCAATCCCATCACATGATGAATAAGTTTGCAATATATATTTCAACATATATTTCCAACACACATCTCCCGTAGTTTTAACCAATTTCAATATATATATTTCATATTTCCAAAACATATTCAATGTTCATGATGATTTTGCATTTCCAAAACTTAAACAACAAATACAATGTTTCCAGAAGTGATACAATGCACACAATATTCCATGTTCTCAAAACATATGCAATGCTTATATTGAATTCATATTTCCAAACACCCCATAGCATATACAATGCACTCGTGTTTTAGAACATATACAATGCTTTTACACTTCATTAACATAATCAAAATCTCAATATACGTTCAAACATCAACAAATAAGTTCGGATATTTCTCACGGAGTTCCAATTCATGCTCCCAAGTTGCTTCCTCAACCCCATGATGTTTTCACAATACTTTGACCAAGGGAATTGTCTTGCCTCGCAAAACTTGGTCCTGTGTATCCAAGACTCTCATCGGTCTCTCCGCATATGAGGCATCCTCATCTACCTCTAAGTCGGTCCAATCCAACACGTGCGATGGATCCGGCTCATATTTCCGAAGCATGCTAATATGAAACACATCATGAACCCCGAAAAGCTGTGGTGGTAACACCAAACAGTAGCTACCTCCCCGATCCGCTCAAGGATCTCAAAAGGCCCAATAAACAGGGGGACAACTTCCCAATCTTCCCAAATCTCATCATATCCCGTCTAGGTGATATCTTCAAAAAGACATGATCTCCCACCTCAAAAGACAAGGGTCTCCTCCTACGGTCGACGTAACTTTTCTGGCGACTCTGAATCGTAACTAGCCGCTTATGGATAAATGCCACCTTCTCCATCATTTCCCGTACCAACTCTGGACCCAACAAAGGTGCATCTCCCACCTTAGGCCAACACACCGGGGATTTGCACAGTCGGCCATACAAGGCCCCAAATGGTGCCATGCCAATACTCGATTGGAAGCTGTTATTATAGGCAAACTCCACTAAGGGAAAGTGCCTTTCCCATGACCCCTTAAAATCAAGGACACAACCTTGAAGCATATCCTCAAGGATCTGAATGGTACGCTTGGACTACCCGTCAGTCTGAGGATGATATGCAGTGCTAAAGGTCAATCTAGTGCCCAAGGCACTCTGCAAGCTCTACCACAACCGAACTGTGAAATGCGAATCTCTATCTGAAACAATCGTCACAGGGACTCTGTGCAACCTCACTATGTCCCTAATATACAGGTTAACAAGATAGTCTAACAAATCACTCCCACGCATAGGTATAAAATACACAGACTTGGTTAATCGGTCAACTACTACCCAAATAGCATCACTATGCCGTTGAGTCCTCGGAAGGCCCACAACAAAATCCATTGTGACATGCTCCCACTTCCACTCGGCTATAGGCAAGGGTTGCAACAAACCCGCTAGTCTCTGATGCTCGGCCTCCACTTGCTGACAAGTAAGGCACTTCAACACAAACACGGCCACATCCTTCTTCGTACCTCTCCACCAAAACTGGCGACTCAGGTCATGATACATCTTTGTGCCCCCTGGATGCACCGCAAGGCACGGATGGTGAAACTCTCGGAGTACCTCCTCCTGGCAAGACTCTGGCACGAACAAACGGTCTTGGTATCTCACACTCTGGTCGGGATACACACTCAAGCCCCTCTCTACCTTTCCACTGGAGATTTTCTCCCGAAGGGATTCCACCTCAAGGTCACCCCTCTATGCCTCTATCACTCGATTCACCAGTGTAGGTTGGGCAACTATCATAAACAAAGCAGCAGATTCAATGGACTCGTCAAGATGCAAGTCAAACTCCCCAAGAGCACCTACCATCTCCCACTACCAAATGGCAATACAGGCCACACTGCTAATAGATTTTCTACTTAAGGCATCGGCTACAACGTTTGCCTTTCCCGAGTGATAACGCAACTTGAAATCATAATTCTCAATGAACTCCATCCACCTCCTCTGCCTCAAATTCAAGTCTTTCTGTGTAAACAGATATTTTAGACTCTTGTGATCAGAAAACACCTCAAACCTCTCACCAAACAGATAGTGCCTCCAAATTTTCAAGGCAAATATCACCGCCGCTAACTCTAGATCATGAGTAGGGTAGTTCCTCTCGTGTGTTTTTAACTACCGTGAGCCATAGGCTACTACCTTCCCCCCTTGCATCAAAACACAACACAAATCTTCCCGTTGTAGACGTCCCCGAACGCCCCGGGAGGGTTAAGTCCCGTTCTGTTCATATTGGGGTCACTACAGTTCAAGGACTCAAATGTCACGGTTCTTAATCTTGAACCAAAGAGTCCAAATCCGGCAAATCGTTTTGAAAAACAGATTTTTTGAAAGAAGTGCCAAACATGGACTGCTTCGCCAGATACAGAGTCGCCACCTAAATGTTTTTTTTTTAATGGGAAATTTAGGAAACCCTGACTCGGTGCCAAAGGCCACGTGTCCGTCATCACCAAAGTTGCCTCGGCTCGGGAACTTGGGTACGATTAGGGAAGGTCACTTCATGAGCACCCCCGCTCGCCCGGTCAAAGACCGGCCTCTACTAACCATGATATCTTATCTTGAAAACATTGTGAGTTCTTATTCCGGTTATTAGCCTAGGTTACTATGTGATGCTCGCAGCAAACAAGTATAGACTGAGTCGCCTGAATTGGAACAAAACACTTCATGTTTGTTTGTTTGAAAATGGTTTGATGGTGCTACCCGCAGGTAGGCTAAGACGCGGATTTGCCACCCTCAGGTGGGCTTAGAAAAGATGATTTTGCCACTATCTAGTGGGCTTAAAACAAACATTTGATGAATTGTCCAATCCAAGTAACTCAACCTCCACCCACAGGCATTCAAGGCAGTTATATCATATAAGCACATAGCCTCATGGCAAGCATGCTATCATGGCAACACTCACACGCATGCAAGGATGCTAAAGCACAAAACTCACCGAGTACTCCAAGCCAAAACGGAAATTCATTAGAAATCATGCATGATCCTAAATATACAGAAATGCCTAATGCAACACATGCAAAGATGCAACTATAGCAGGCTCGGCTATTCTAAACATGGCATATGGAATGCTACAACTAACACGTATTCAATTTGGAATTGAAATACAAATGCAGTTTGTATGATGCGCCGAGCCCGGTGCGTGCAAAACAGATGAATGATGCAAACATGCTGTCATACTGTATGCTAATTGAAATATGTCCTATATCTAACCATCGTAAGCGGGTAAATAAAAGGGAGAAAGACGTGGGGTTGGAAGACATACATCACACTCACCCACACTTATTACAGTTATGCCCTCGCGCAGAGGGTCCGAATAAATAATACAGTCCGAATAAAAGAATATTACAGTCCGAATAAATATGCAGAAATAAATTCAAATTCCTAATTAATTATCAAATTAACTAGGAAAGCTGTAAAATTGGCTTGCAAGCCAGGGGCTGCCTTGATTCTGATGAATGATGTATGCTGGGCTGCCTTGCGCGGAAATCCACTGGGATGCCCCGATTAGCCTCTGTTTGCAATTTTTCTCGAAATGCGCGCCAGACTCCGAAAAGTTGCTGATTCTTGATATGCTGCAACAGAGAGCAGGAAAGGGGCACAGCAATGTATTTCACAAATATATGCATGCCTCGATCCTCGTGCCACCAATCACGCATATCGATGCATGATGGCCGAGGAATCGGATTGCACAACTCAATATAGGATGAATGCAGATGAATGCTACGACAAAACCTAACTCCATCATGGGTAATCCGGAGTGTCGGTGACTTGGGAATTGAGACTCGTTCCGTCACTCGGAGTACGAAACGTGCCTCGTTTCCCGTGTCCGGGCTAACGCCTATCCCGAACACGATGCAATATGCATGATATGCATGAATGTAACTAAAATACAATCCTAGCATGCACAATGCTATGAAAATGAGATGCCTCGAAATGCGTGCACGCGGGCACGCAAACCGAGGCGATGATCCTAAGGCATAAAATGGCATACACAATGCAATTGGACTTACACTAACATGAGTGGACCTCAGCCACACTCACATAAGAGGCCGTTGGATAAAAAAGAAGTGCCTCGAAATGCGTGCCCGCGGGCGCGCAAACCGAGGCGATGGCCGTAAGGCATGAAATGGCATGGAAATGATATGCATAAGACTAAAATGAGATGTCTCGAAATGCGTGCCCACGGGCACGCAAACCGAGAAAATGGCATACGGAATGCAATGATGCGAAAAATGGCATACAGACTGTAGAATGGACTTATACCAACATGAGAGAGCCTCAGCTACACTCACACGGGAGGCCGATAGATGAAAATGAAGCGCCTCGAAATACGTGCACACTGGCACGCAAACTGAGAAAATGGCATACGCAATGCGATGAGACTAAAATGACATACAGAATGCGAAATGGACTTACACCAACATGAGAGAGCCTCAGCTACACTTACACGGGAGGCCGTCGGATAAAAATGAGTGCCTCGAAACGCGTGCTCACGGGCGCGCAAATCGAGGCGATGGATTAAAGCATGAAATGACATGAAAAATGTGAAATGGACTTATACTAACGTGAGTGAGCCTCAGCCACACTCACATGAGAGGCCGTAAGGTAAAAATGAAGTGCCTCGAAATGCGTGCCCACGGGCGCGCAAACCGAGGCGATGCATACAGGCATGAAATGGCGTGCAAATGAAACGTGGCATATGGTATATGAAAAATGCAAATTTCAGTAGCTAAAATGATGCACAAATAGCCCCCGAATTATGACAAAATTACACCCGATGCCCGAAATGCAATGTTACGCACCCGAAACGGCCTACAGCCCTACTAAACATGCACAATATGGACATAACATGTAAAACAGTAGCAAGGCAGCCCCTAAACTAGCATTTTTCAGTACAAAGTATGGCCAAACAATGGTCACAAGTATGGCAAAATAGCATGCAAAAATGGGGGAAAAGAGGGGAATTACAAAGCAAGTGGTATATACAATGCTCAAACCGAAAAATCAGTTCTACAACATTAAAGAGGGACCAAAAATATGCACAATTACAGTATATGACATCTCCCAATTCAGTATGTAGATATGCTCAACATAGCATGCAAAATAATGAGCCAACAAAGGCTATAACCTAAGGTACCATAAGCAATCACCAAAAAACCTTGGACCCTTAACAAAACATGAATAATGGGTCATTTTAAGACACTCTCTAAGCCTGATGAAGGCTCAAAACAGAAGCTAAGAAAGCCTAACAAAGCATGCAATTTTACGGAATCAAAGATGGTATTACATGAAGTACCAAAAGCATGCACCAAATGGCCTAATACCCTTAACAAAACATGAAGAATGGGTCATTTTAAGACACTCTACAAGCCTGATTAAGGCTCAAAACAGAAGCCAAGTAAGCTCAAAAAGGCATGCAAAATGGGGCCAAAGAGAGATATAAAGGCAAGTGTAATATGGAGACCCCAAACGAAGTTTATCCATTCTACAATAATGTAGAGGGACCTAAAATAAGCTCACTCTCAGTTAATGGCATGCTCAAAATCAGACTTCAAATAGGCTAAAGAAACCATGCAATTTTACGGTAAATTGGAAGAATTACAAAGCAAGTGCATGATATAGAGGCCAAACATGGTTGAGCCCTTCTTCAATGTTGAATAGGGGCTCAAAATAGGCCCACTCACAGTTTATATCAGGCTTGAAAACAGATCACTTATAAGCTAAACAAAACATGCAAAATATTGGCATAGAAGGTGCTATTGAAGCAAGTGCATGATAGAGATGCCAAACAGGGTTGAGCCCTTCTACAATGTTGTAGAGGGGCTCAAAATAAGCCTAAAATCAGTAGGGGTCGGAGCCCAAAATAGTGAGCAAGTAGGGTAAAGAATTGAAGCAAAATTAGGCAAGAAAAAGGGAATTAGAGGCTTACCCTTGGAGACAAGTCTTTTAGGGCTTCTTGGCTTCAATTTGTTGCTTATTAGCCTTTGAAAAAGCTCCCTTTGCTGCTGAAATGGAGGTGGTGATGATGGTGCTTAGGGTTGATGAAGAAAAGAGCTAGGAACTTGAAGCTTTTTAGGGTTTTTGGCTATGGAAATGGAGGTTTTGGAAGAGAAGCTCTTGAGGTGAAATGTTCTAACCCTAACAAAGGAGCTGTCCAGCCCCTTAAATGGATCAAAAAGGGTGTAAAAGGGGAGGGAAATGCATCCAAGCTTTCCCTCCCAAAATATCCCCCGGAGGACAGGGATATTTTGAAAAGCAGCTGGACAGCTGGAAAGTGTTCAAAAGCAGAAAGCTGGCCGGCCAGGTGGAATTCTTGAAGGTGGCCGGCCGGCCACCCCACTGGTCGGCCAGCCACTCCTCATGGCCGGCCGGCCATGGCCAAAAATGGAACAAAAAATTAATGGCCGGCCACCACTTTTTAGGGTCCTCCTAGGTGTGTAAAACAAGGCCCCATGGTTGGAATTTGGCAACTGTGAAACATGAGTCACAACAATTCACTTGAAGGAGAGGCTCAAAAATGAAAAACACAATTACTGGCCGGCCATCACCTTTTAGGGTCCTCCCATGTGCCCTCATCACAAATATGTATCTTTGGTTGGAAGAAAATGGGCCTAGGGTGTTCAACATTAGCCCGGAAGTGAGAAAAACGGGCGCCGGAGGAGCATAACTGGTTATCTGAGATAATTGCTGGCCTCCCACCCTCCAGTGATCTTCCCGATGCTAAAACAGAGGTACCTGCCAAAATTGAACAAAAACTGATGCAAAATGAATGCTCGGGGGCCAAACCGCGAGGTTCGGGGCCCGAAAACCGGCTGTAAGCACCGAAAGTGGCATTCAGCCACGAAGTGGGTATCTGAGACCCCAGTGTTCCTCGGTATGATAAAACAGAGGCACTTGCCAAGAACCAGAGGAATCGGAGATGGTTGGGCGGTTCCGAACCGAGGCACACGGCCTGACGGCTCCGAAAACCGGGAACCGGGCTCCGAAATGGGCAAAATGGCCTACGAGCACGAAATGTAGCCCACGGCCATTGAGAGATAGTCTACGGGACTACTCCCTCCCCTCAGGAAAGAAAACAGAGAAAACCGAGTCTGGTTCGCAAACCGAGACAACACAGAAGAGGATTCGGAAGTTCGGAGGCAGGGCGCACGGCCGCAACTCTGAGACTTCTGAACGAGCACAACATGCACATCACCGAGCGCTCAATCGGTGACATCTGAGTCTTAAGGTCGGTCAAAAAATTGGGTGTCTACAGTTGCCCCTCTTTGACAGAACCCGGAAGTCATACAATGACGGGAGTGAATGTCAAAGCCCAGAGACGACCCATTTTTGACAAGGCCGAAGACTTAGACAATCATACAAGATGAACAGAAATGTGTGTGCCCGCAGGCGTGCCCGCAGGCAGGGGGCAAAATGCAAAGCGACATGCACAGAGCCAAATGATCATGCAAATGCAGCAAGCTGTAATGAGGCAAGTATTCGCAAATAGATGCAACAATTTTAAGCAAGAATGCAAAGCAACAACTACATTTCATGCAGTTAGGAATGCGGAGAATCATTCAATTCTCGTCGCGTCTCACACGGAGAAGATACAATACCTGCGCGATTCGTCTGGTCGCACCAGCCTCAAATGAACCGTACATACAATATCGTGCCTGCAAAAGAGAGAAATTCAACAAGAACAATATGCTAACAACATATATTCAATGTGATTCCTGTGATTCCGAAAGTTTGACACGCACAGTGTCGGCGGGTGAACACATCGCAATGCGAGAAAAGATAATGCGTGACAACGCATGCTCAAGCATAGAAGTATTGTACACCAAGAAATCATGCATGACAATGCAAAATACTGATTAGAAGGCAAGTTATACGCGCGACAATGCAAAATGAGCACGAATCAGGGTGCCCGTCGGTTGTGAAACAACGAGTAAGAAAACGTGCATTTCGGCGAAGGCAACTCAATCGCGGCCTCGGTTTCACCTCCCGGAGAGGTTACAACATGTTCAAAAAGGATACACCTCGATTTTGATGAATAATGATGAGACACATATCAGAAATTGCAGCTAAAGTTCCAACGGAGCAATTTCGCGCCAGAAAGTGCACTTTTCTTGAACTTTTTCAGGTCCCGGGAACTCCGATCTTCCTCAAAATTTGCAGGGAGCTAGAGGGGGGAGTGGGGAACATGGCCGGCCGGCCCATTGCCCTAGGAGAGGTCACCGGCCAGGGGGAATAAAGCTAATGGCCGGCCAGCCAGGAAAGGTGGCCGGCCGGCCACCTGCCAAAAGCAGGGGCATTTTGGTCATTTTGGTAATTTCTATATATACACACCTCCAATGCCTCCGAAAATCACTCCCCCAAGTGTGAAATTCTCTTCTCTTGCTCTCTAAGCCATTTTCTTCTTCAGATCTGCATTTTATACACGCCCCTCGGCCTTCCACGCAAGTTGTTTTCGCGAAATCCTTCAGTTTTAAGCACTTTAAGCCGACTAAAATTTGATTTCGGAGCTTCTCTTCTCATTTTCAACACTTGAGGTAAGTTTGTCTCAATATTTGGAATATTTTCTCGGGAGTTGACTTTTGTTGACTTTTCGTTCCCCGAGAGTTGACTTTTGTTGACTTTTTCAATTTTGGCTCATTTTTGCTCATTTTTGCTCCTTTCTCGAGATGGCAGGCAATTTCCCTCACGGCGGAGGTCTTCCGGTGCCGGAGATGATTTTTGACTTATGGCATTGCCCCCGAGGGCCGCCTTTTATCCCTGAGGCGATACGCTCCGTCGGCACATAGGCTTCCGCGGGCAGTTTTTTCATTCATTTCACCGAGTTCAACGATCGGGTACCCGGGGACCTTCTTTTGCGAGAGCCGGAGCAGCACCTCTCTCACGAGGCACGAGAGGTATTTTACTTTATTTTCTGCATTTTCCGTGCACTTTGTAGCTTTGCCATGCTTAAACACACAGTTGTAGCTTGTGACATAGTACTTTGTTTGCATCTTGAACATGTGACTTAAACACTTGAATTACTGAACACACGGCTCCTTGATTGATTGATTGTGAACGCACGGCACACATTGACTACGAGTAGAACACACAGTCCCAAACTCTGATTTTCTGAACACACAGTCCAAGTTGATGATGAACACACAGCCCACACTGATTAGGATTGAACACACAGCCCAAAACATAGATTTACTGAACACGCAGCCCAGATATAGATAAAGTGAACACGCAGCCCACTGATTAGGATTTTGAACACACAGCCCAAAACATAGATTTACTGAACACGCAGCCCAGATATAAATTAAAGCGAACACGCAGCCCACTGTTTTAAATGATTTGAACACGCAGCCACAAAACACCAATTTACTGAACACGCAGCCCAGATAGAATATAAAGTGAACACGCAGCCCACTGTTTAATGATTTGAACACGCAGCCCAAAACACCAATTTACTGAACACCGCAGCCCAGGTAGAAATAAAGTGAACACGCAGCCCACCTGTTTATGATTTGAACACGCAGCCCAAAACACCAATTTACTGAACACGCAGCCCAGGTAGAAATAAAGTGAACACGCAGCCCACTGTTTAATGATTTGAACACGCAGCCCAAACACCAATTTACTGAACACGCAGCCCAGGTAGAAATAAGTGACACGCAGCCCACTGTTTAATGATTTGAACACGCAGCCCAAAACACCAATTTACTGAACACGCAGCCCAGGTAGAAATAAAGTGAACACGCAGCCCACTGTTTTAATGATTTGAACACGCTGCCCAAAACACCAATTTACTGAACACGCAGCCCATGTAGAAATAAAGTGAACACGCAGCCCACTGTTTAATGATTTGAACACGTAGCCCAAATAACAAATTTATTGAACAAGCAGCCCAGATTTAGTGAACACGCAGCCCACTGATTTGTACACAGCTCATTCACTTCATTTGCACACAGCTCATTCATTTCATTTGCACACAGCTCATTTACTTCATTTGCACACAGCTCATTCACTTCATTTGCTGATACATGCATTCATTCTAAATGCAGGCTAGCTCTCGCACCGTGCGAGGTTATGGCTCCACTGCCGCGAGGGAGTGGTATGCTGAGCTTCCAGAGGCCGTCCGGGATCTGGTTGACTTTGCAGGATTCGGACCATTCTGCAGGGGGTTATCACACTGTCATATCAGTAGGACATTGTTTGCTGCCTTGGCGGAGAGATGGTGGGACACCACCAATTCTTTCCATTTCTCTGCTACTGGGGATATGACCATGACCCCATTAGACTTTGCTGTACTCACCGGCCTAGACGTAGGCGGTGGACCCATTCCCTACGACGAGGATATGGGTGAGTGGGAGGCTGCTTGGATTCATCTATTGGGGGCTCGCCCACCTGTAGACAGAGCTTCCGGGAGAGTCCGGTATACTTGGTTCTCTTCCCGCTTCCGGAGGCCAGAGATGGAGCCTGAGTCTCCCGAGGAGATTGAGCAGTACACCCGCGGTTTCCTCATGTTCCTCTTCGGCACTACTTTGTTTGCTGATAGAGGGAACACTGTGGGGCTGTATCTCTTGAGTGCCCTAGTGGACCTATCACAGGTCAATCAGTATGATTGGGGCGGTGCTGCCCTGGCTACCCTTTATTGTTATATGAGTGCAGTCTCTCGTGGGCGGGGGGACTTACTCGGCGGCTACTGGAGAGCCTGGGAGGTACATTCTGTCCTCTTGATTTACATTTTGCTCCTCATTACTTGTTCATTGCACACACGGCGCACTTTGCATTCTGTATTTTGCCTTTAGCACTTTGTATTCACATTCCGCACTGCTTTTCTCAGCTATGGGTATATGCATATTTCCCCACATTAGCCCCGGAGATGGAGGTGGCAGGACCTCCTATGACTCCGTTTTCATTGATGTTTGAGGGCGAGCACCTATCGAGGCCTCGGGAGACTCTCTTTTCTCTACGACAGTATTTTGATACTGTGAGGGCGTTAGAGGTATTTCAGAACTCTCAGTTCTTTTCATTTTCATCTTTGATCTGCTTTGTATATTCTTGATTTCTGATTGATTTATGCACTGGCTATCCGCAGATTACCTGGCAGCCCTGGGCAGTCTTTGGCGATGATCTGCAAAATCAGTACCCCGGAGGGTCGAGTGGTTCCCAGTATAGGTTCCTGCTCGAGGGACCAGTCGGTAGGGCGTGGTTCCTGGGGGAACGCTTTCAGCGTCAGATATGGGGGTATGATTCTCAGGACCCTCCCGCTGTACCTCCAGCCACTATGCGGACTGCGGACAGACTCTCTGCTCAGGAGGTCATCAGTGCTATGCAGGGCACCGATGCTTTGTTATATCTCATAGAGGGGGACTACGCCACCTATCGCCGTATATATCTGATGTCCCCCTTGACGGGAGTGCGGGCTCCGCCACTGAGGCCCACTGGCGCACCATCTTCGAGTCGCGCCCGTGCTACAGACATCCCCTCTTCCAGCAGGGCTGGTGCATCTAGGGGTAGAGGTAGTTCGATCCCTCCGATCCCTCCGTCCCCTTATCATCCCGGATGGCCAGACATGCCGACCGAGTTGATGAGTTGGCAGTATGGGACTACTTCTCCGACTCTGATCCCTATAGAGCCTCCGATGCCTGGTCATAGATATGTCAGTGATCCTGACTCACCACCGGTATGTTCCACCATTTTTCATTTATCACACAGACATTTTGGCAGTTGCTTATTTATTGATGACTTGAGCTTGTATCTGCAGCCACCTCGGGAGTACACGGATCAGGTGCTCGAGATGGTGGCCTCACTTGAGGGGATGGTCCTGCGTAGAGAGGCGCAGATGTCCATCATGGGCTTCCAGGTACCCTTCATCTCTTTTGCATTTATCATATTTCTGTTAACATGCTGGTTTTGAGCATTCTGCTGCACTGATAGGCTGTGTAGAACACATCTGGCACACACCCCCCTCACATACTGTACTTGCACCTGCTTTTCATTTTTGAACTGATGTATTGCACTTCCCATTTTCAGATGCCTCCCGTACATACTCCGCCGCGGGCCAGGCCACCAGGGCCTTCTCAGAGAGGTCGAGGTGCTGGGCATGCTCGAGGTACAGGGACTCGAGGAGCTGGGCCATCCATGCCTTACCGAGGAGCTCGAGGAGCGGGGCCATCTCGCAGACGCAGGGCACCCATTGTCGAGGATGAGGAGGAGGAGGTTGCAGACCGTGAGTCAGAGACATCTCCTGGGGAGGGAGGCTCCGGTCTTGGTTCTGGGAGTGGAGGCGAGGCCGAGGGGGATCCGGAGGATGACAGCTCTGATCCGGATGGTGATGATGGTGCAGAGGTTATCCCACAGAAGAGGATGAGAGGGCCTCCTCCTTCCCGTTCCCGAGGATACTGATGTTATTTCCTGCTTTATTTTACTTTTTAGCTAGTAGTTTATAGCACTTTGCACATTGTTAGGCAGTTTTCTTTTCTGTAAAACTTGTACCTTTATTTGTTGTAAAACATGATGGAATGAAACAGCTTTTGAAAAGATGTTTGTATTTGAAATTCTTAGCATCGCATCGCATCATTTTGCACAAAAATGGAATGGAATGGAAGTGCCTTGTGTATTTACCAGGTCAGGCAATGAACCGACACAACAAATCAGACAACCCGACTTACTAAGAAATAACAGAGTCTTAGCAAGTTTACAACTCGATAAGCAAAAGTACAACAATGTTAACAACTCAATAAACAAGACTTAACAAAATTGTGTAACCAAAGAGTAACAACTCAAAACACAAAACGCGACAGCTCGACAAAACTTACAACTCGATAAACAAAACAACAACTCGATAAGTAAAACACAACAAAGTGTACTTCAGACGAACAATCTGGATGATGGAACGCATCCAAAACTGATAGAAATGGAGGCCTTCGACATTCCCGATGCCTAGAAATGCTTCAAACTTCCTTCCGGAGGGCAAAACAGGACCAACGCATGGCCGAAAGCATTTTGTAGCTAGAGATTAGAGGGTGGCCGGCCTACTAGGATAGATGGCCGGCCGGCCACCTCCCCCGCAACCTCCAGAATTTTGACAAGTGTCCCTTGAATAGTGTTTTCCCCCTCTATAAAAGCCCCAGCCTTGGAACTTATTCATTTCATCCTCATTTCTCACAAAATGGAGGCATTCCTCGCAGAAAATCTCACGACTTGGATTTCTTCTCTAGATGGCTCGGAAAGTTGAACTTCCGGGGTTTTGGCTTGAATGCGCTGTTCACGCTGCGCCGGACTCCGCTACATCTTCCTTTCCTCCATGCCGCGGCAAGGTTTTGGAACCCGGTGACGCACGTTTTTAGCTTCGGCAGACAAGAGGTATGTCCTACTTTTGAAGATTTTCAAGCCTTGATGGAATCCGAGCGAGGCGAGAAAATCTTGCCCCAGCTCAATTTTAGCTATGCCCAGGCTTAGGGCGATGTGCGGACTCAACGCGCATGATGCTCGATCCCTGATTGGTAACGGAATGTTGGATATCCCAAGCTTGATTTACCGATTCTCCGATGCCGGTGACCGTAGCGACCATCATTGGCAAGGCTTCCGACAACATGCCCTCTGCTTGTGCATGCTATCTCATTTTCTGTTTGCCTCCAGCTTCGGAGGATCCGACGTCCGTCTAATTGAGGTGGCCCAGGGTTTGAAAGAGGGAAAGAGTTGCATCGCCATGACCTTGGCAGAAACACTGATGGGCCTGGATACTTTCTACCGTGGGGAGACAACCAGGTTTGCAGGGAGTCCACTACTGCTGCAGGTAATGTTTCCCACCCAAGCTCTCATATGTATTTGCTCACATCACTCGGCCCTCGGGCTCGATTTTTCTCACAAAACCTTTATCTTACTTTTCTCTCATCGCACATCTCTCTATTCTTTATTCTCTCATTTTTCATCCCTCCCCAGATATGGTTGATGGATAAATTGCAAGTTGTAGACTCTTGCCTTGCTTACTCGGCTCGCGGCTACTTCTTTCGGCAACGCCTAGTCAATGCCCCTGATGAGAGCTGGTGGTTTGAATGGATGTGCAATTTGTCAGCCGAACGCATCGCGTGGCGCTGCCCTTGGCTCAATCTCCCGGCGATGAGCTACAGCATGTCTCGACAGGTGGGAATTCGATTGATTGGCTTGACTCGCTGCATATTCTATTTCCCATTTCGTATTCTGCGCCAGTTCGGCCATGATCAAACTTGCCCACCAAAGGGGATAGAGTATCCGGCTACATTTCCAGTTCGAGGCGCACAGCTGGCTCGGCAGTCCGCAGCATGGAGAGTTAGAGAGCTTCTGGCCCCTGCCCTTACTTTCAGTTGCACTTTGTCTGACGAGTGCTGGGATTGGCTCAACGAAGAAGCACAGATTAGGCCCAAGTTGGCATCAGAGGCTTCAACTAGCTCTGGAAGGGGGCGCAGGGACACTTGACTTAACTATGCCCCAGATTTATTGCTTTATTAGTACTTTCAAGTTTTCTTCCTGAGTGTAATAAAAAGCAACTTCAATTGTATGCAAGAGCAAGAGAACTCTGTTTTGAAATCAATGAAATTGAAGGTTGTGGTACTGAAAATTTTCCGCTTTGGTCCAAAAATGGTCTTAGTTGTAAAAAAGATTAATTTGAACAAAGTCAACTTTTATTAAAACTTTTCAAAACTATTTTCGATATGGATCAAAACTGGACACGCCTGAGATCTGTCACTGAGATGCACAACCCCAGATCCTAGCAACTGGAAAGTTGCCCCTAGTTTGAAAGGTACCGCAGCAACTTCATTGCAACGGAAAGTTGCCCCTAGTCTGAATAGCACTGTACCGGAGATCACGGTAAATGCTGATGAATAGAGATGACTGAGACGATCAAATGGACAAAGTTGATCGGGGAAAAGATTGTGGCTGAACTTCAAGACGAAGTTGCCTACGTATCCCAAAGACGGGAATCAAGCCTTACGTAGTTCAGGCTCAGGTTCGCTCGGGTATTTTCACTCTCCTTTTGCGCTCTAACTTTTGCCAAGGCCGCCCTTTGCGGGTTTTCAACCTTGCGAGCTCAGTTTTTATAGTTTCAAATTTTCTATGCTCTGAATTTTGCCTAGGTCGCCCTTTCGGGTTTTCGGCTAGCGAGCCTCTCAGGGATAGTATTTCTTCACTTGTCCATGTTGATCGGTTGGGAAA
>JAPPVO010000059.1:151610161-151710312 GCA_030407325.1 Camellia japonica
ATGTCAAACAGTAAAAGGTCCTTAATCAAAAATGAAAAGGACCTCAAAATATGACTATCTCAAGTTGGGTCGGGGCCCAAAAATGCAAGATGAGGGTTCGGGAGCCGAAACACGCAGTTCGGGGCCCCGAAAGTGGGCTGTCAGGCACCGGAAGTGGTGTCCGACCACGAAGTTGGTCTCTCGGACCACAGTGTCCTCGTTATGATGAAACAGAGGTACCTACCAAGAATGAACAAAAACCGATGCAAAACGAATACTCGGGGACCAAACCGCGCGGTTCGGGGTCCCGAAAATAGGCTGTAAGCACCGAAAGTGGCATTCAGCCACGAAGTGGGCATCTAAGACCCCAGTGTCCCTCGTTAAGATAAAACAGAGGTACCTGCCAAAAACCGGAGGAATCGGAGATGGTTGGGTGGTCCCGAACCGAGGCATACGGCCTGACGGCTCTGAAAACCGGGAACCGGGCTCCGGAATGGGCAAAATGGCCTACGGCCACGAAAAGTAGCCCACGGCCACCGAGAGATGATCTGCTGGACCTCTCCCTCCCCGCAGGAAAGAAAACAGAGAAAACCGAGTCTGGTTCGCAAACCGAGGCAAAGCGCAGAAGAGGGTTCGGAAGTCCGGAGGCAGGGCGCACGGCCGCGACTTTGAGACCTCTGAACGAGCACAATATGCAACATCACCGAGCGCTCAATCGGTGACGTCTGAGTCTTAAGGTCGGTCAAAAATGGGGTGTCTACAATGCTTGATTGAAATTGAGTATGTTTGTTGATTATTAGATGTTATGAAAACAATTTTTGTGGGGTGGGTTCATGTTAGGTAATTGGTGATGGAATTTGATGTTATAACTACGGAAGTATATGACATTAAATGGGTTGTGTAAATTACATAAAAGAAGTTGTGATTGAAGTTTGAGAAAAGAAAATCATCTTTCTTTATAAAGAAGAAATTTTACCTTGATTATTAAATGGGATGTTGGACATTTGTTGTTAATTGTGTGATAAGTTGTATATGTTAACATGACGAATTGTAGTGGATAAGAATGATATGAATCAAATTGTATAATTTCAATGTGTGAAATGTGTTGTTGTGTGTATATGTGTGTAATGACCCTGACCTCTGATTAATGCTAATTTATGATTAGTTATGCCTAACAGTAATTTAGAAGGAATCCAGAATTAATTTGCATATGTATTGCATTATTTATGTGTTTCTATCTATTTGCTATATAATTATCTGTTCATGTTTTAAGTTTCGAACAGCAAATTGGAAGCCTTATCGGCGTCCGAGTCAGAAATTGACTTGATATATGTGCTAGTTAGAATTTATAGGATTTTATGGTAGGCTTAATTAAAATTCGGTTCGGAGCGATTAAATTAGATTAAATCATGTTAATTTATACTTGTTTGAGTTATTACACAAATGCCACCTAGTGACTTGTTTGATGACCAACTTCATTACATTTAGAAACACCTCTCCTTAGCCATTTATCTTGTCCAAACCGTGGGTTAGAGGAAGAGTGAGAGAAACTTAGCTTCAACAAGAGATTTGGCTTGGAACTTAGGAGAATTGAAGAAGCTTTGCATGTTTAAGCTCCCACACTTGAATTGAAGACCTAAAGGTAGTGAATTCATCCTTTTATTTATGAATGGGGGTTGTTCTTGCTAGGTTTTTGGTGAAATTGGTAGTTGAAGTCTAGATTTAGCTCAAAGTGTGGTTTTGAGAGTTCATTCATGCATGCATGCATAAATTTCCATGCTTTGGGTTTGAATTCTAAGATTTCTTCCATGCATGTGTTAATTTCACTCTCATTGTGGTCATGCATCTTGTTGTCCATCAAATTATCAAGTTTGATCATGTTTTGGAAGGTTTGGTTTCTAGGAGATTCTTGCATGATACATTTAACTTATGTTCTTAAAGTTTTCCTTGAAATTGTGTTTAATTGAACTACCTTTGGGCTTTGATTTAGCAAATTGATCTTCAAAACATGTTATACTATGAGTTTACAAGTGTTTTCCAGAAAATTAGCCCAAAAGGATCGATTTTGGTACATTTAAAGTTGATTTTGAGCTTGAAGGTTCAATCTGGAATTTCCAGAATTTGGACTCACGCTCGAGCAGGGAACTCCACGCTCGAGCGTACAACCTGTGTTCATGCAGTCCGCTTGAGCGGGGAAAGTTACGCTTGAGCGGGGAATGCGTGTATCCAGTACTTTGCCCATGTTTACAGTCCGCTCGAGTGGAAGGATGCACGCTCGAGCGAGGACTTGTGTCTCACGCTCGAGCGGAGGTCGAGCACCCATCGAGCGTGAATTTCACCCATCCAGTACTTTTGCAGTCCGCTCGAGCGGAGTAAGTCACGCTCGAGCGGGGATCTTTTGTCTGCATGTCCACTCGAGCGGGAAAACCCACGTTCGAGCGGGACCCCTATTTTCTGAAAATTCTGAAAAGTGTTTTAAAGTGCATTTTTGCATCCTCATTCCATCCTAGGCATTCCTAGGCCATGTTGGAGACCCCATAATGAGGATAAGAGATTAGAAAACACTAAGAGCCAACGAAATAAGTTTTGTACTATTAGAACGTGTGTTTCAAGTGTGTATTTGTTATGTGTCGTGTAGGTCACGTGCCACATCCTGCCTGATCGATCTGCTCTGTCTGTTTGTCTCCAAGCCCATTGTGAGTAATAACTCTATAAAGTTATGTTTAACTTAAGTATTTTCTGACTGGTATGGTATGATCTGTTTTCTGAAATGCTATTTTACGAATTATGAATGAATGTCCAATATTCTAAAAAGTATTTGTGGCACCCTTAGTTCATGTGGCCCTCGCCTGGGGGTAACAATACCGCGGCCAATCTGCATGTGGCCCCCGCCCGGGGGTAACAATACTGCAGCCAATCTGCACGTGGCCCTTGCCTGGGGGTAACAATACCATGGCTACTTGCGCGCAAGATATGGACCTTTATGGTCGTTGGTACCAACTATATATGTGGGTCTCTGGACCAATCTGATTTGATAGCTAATGGGTGTACCACGTATGATCTTATGCAAAATCTGAATATGAAAATATATATGAATCTGATTCTGTTTGAAGTTTGATTATGCTTTGATTTAAATGCTGGATTCTAACTTGTGCTGGACATCATTCATATAACCCTTTTACTCTGTTATTATTCACTGGGCTTTCGCTCACAGTTTATTTTATATATGTAGGTGAGCCGGCACATGACCAGGGCCAGGGTTGACGGCTTTTTGTACTGTTTTTGTTAGCCAGCCGTTGTGCCTCCCGAGGAGGTTCCGATCGAAGTTAATGCCATGGCTGTTTTTGTATTTCATGCTAGTCTTAGTGTTTGCACTGTACAGTCAGATCTTGGGAAGTTCACTTCTGTAATTATTTTGTAAATATTGGTGTCCTTGACTGGCATGTTTATGTATATATAAATAAGTTTTAAAATGTTCTGTCCCATGTACGTTGTTACAGCTCATTGGACCTTGTCTATGTTGTATTATTGCTTCTGCAGCCCTTTATTACTTGATAATCTGTTCAGAGGCCTTTGGTAATCCACGGATTACTGGCCGGTTACGGTGCTAAACCTATAGGGGCGAGTTTGGGTCGTGACAATGTGTGGTGTAATGAGGGTATGGATAAGGTGATGAGTTGTGGCGTGATTAATAAGTATAAAATAAGAATTTGAAAGAACACAGTATTAGTTGGACTAAAATCTTTGTTAAGGAAAAAGGGGATTTTGAGGAAATCTTACAGTTAAATACTGAAAAGAGATGAAGATAATAAATGTATTTTTCTTTAAAATATCAAGTGGAATTTTGTGAAAAGAGTATCTAATTATGTAATCTATTTTTCATATTCAATGGGACATTATTTTATGTATGTATCACCTGATAGCATTCATGATCGCATATATCTATTGATCTTATTGTTGAGAATTACTGTAGATCCGTATTGGATCTTGTGTTCATCCCATGTTGTTTAAACATTTTTTATAGGAATGAAGTATGAAACCACAATTTGCAGAGTTAAGAGTTATTATTTATTTTGTTTGAGTCTATCTTATGTAAATTATAAATGATTGATTGAAGGGTGGCGATGTTGAAGTGGTTCTTTCGATGTATTCATTTTATCTTGAAATCTTTCATGTAAGCTCACGGGGGCATGTATAATTGATTGTGTTTAACATTCATTCATTGTAATTATGTGTGTGTGAGAGAGAGAGAGAGAGAGAGAGAGAGAGAGAGAGAGAGAGAGAGAGAACTTCTATTCTATTTAGTTTGTGGTGTTTCTATAATTATGATTGGAAATGGACTTTTACAAGGAATTTGGTAAATTATCCAAGTAATAAAAATTGGGGGCGTGACACTATTAATAAAGGGTAGTGCTAGATTTCCCGTGTAAATGAGATGGCCCAAGTTGTTCAAATGATGTGGATTGCTTCTGTGGCGGTGAAGTGGAATATAAATTTTGTTTTTTTGATATTATATATAGTTGTTGTTGATAATAGATGATTTCTTAAGTTATTTTATTAACTCTTTTTCTAGTAAATTCTATATCTTTAGTAGTACCAATATTTAGTAGATTTTGTAAAAAATTATGTCGTTGTTGACAGTTTACTATTAATACTATTATTTGAATACGATCTAACAATAGATCCTGAATATAGAAATGGTGATAAATACTCGTAAAAAAAAAAATTCATTATTGTTACTTCTTATATTATTAAGATGTTTTGATTTAGGCCAACTATACTTTCAAAATAAGAACAGTATTTGAAGATTTTGATTGTTACCTGAACATAGTTGGCGTAGGGTTCTAGCGTTATCAGGCTTCTAGTTTACAGAGGTGGCAGACATCAACCTTTCCTTCCTTGGATCAAGCTCAACACAGATCTATTTCATTTCCTACCTTAGACCGCAACTTTAGAAATTGTTTCTTTGATTGTGTAGGAGACCTAAGATCAGTAACACACTCTTTTTTTGGAAATGAAAAAAAAAATTATTTATTGAACAAAAATTTACAAGGAAATGGGTGCTTGTAGACTGTTAGATTGCTAGAGTATTGTTTGCTCTAAGAAGGCTTGAGAACTAGACTTTTTTCTTAGTTTCAAGTATGCTCTAAGTAATCTGTATCCCTCTTGCTTTCCCTTAAGGCCCTTATATAGGTACCTTATGGACTTCAAGTTTGGACTTCAACCTAATCTATAAACATAAAATACTTTACATATTATATTTTATTGTTATTAGAAGACAAACAAAAGGCAAGTAAGCAAGTGGTATGGTCACATGGTGATCAGATATTATTTATGAACAAGTGATATCTGGTGGTGCAGCCGCATGGAGGTGTAATCTTTTGAATCCATAGTTTTGCCAAACTGCCCATGGTTTTGTCAATCCATTGCATTTTCTAGATTTCATACCCCATCATCATCAATAACAGCATTAAGATCATAATTCTCATAATATTCTTCAAACATTTCATTATATCCTTCTAAATCTTGCTCCATTTGTGACAACCTCGATCCGTAATTAGTCGTTAATCCATAATTAAGAATGTTAATTAAGTGGTTAAATGAAATCATGTGTTAATTGTGTGATTTGCATGTTATTTGTGTTTCTATTTGTCTGCCGTAGGATTATCTGTTTAGCATTCCGTTTCGATATGAAAATTGAAGGCTTTATCGGCATCTGAACACAAAATTGACCAAGTTAATGCATAATTTAGAATTTTTAGAATATTATGGTAAGTTTAATTGGAAATTGATTCGAAATCAAATAATTAGAATAAATTCATGAATAAGTTAGATTAGATTAACTCTAATCATATTGAATTAGCTTAAACTAATCCAACTTATAAGTATGCAAATTATGAGCTTAAGTCTTATATCATGAGCTCAAAATTTGTCTAGAGAGCTCTAGAGAGAGAGAGAGCGATAGAGAGAGAGGGTGAAAGGAATTGGATTCAAGCTAGAAATGGGAAGAATTGAGGAGAATTGGGAATATTAAGCTCCCACACTTACAAATTCAAGAATTTAGGTGAGAATTCAATCTTTAAACTTTGTACGGGAAGCATTAGATGCATGACTTCAAGAGAATTAAGAAGACTAATATAAGAATTGAGCTTAGATTATGGAATTTGAGATTAATACATGCATGCATGCATAGTTCATGGATTTTGAGTTTAATTTCCACTCAATTCTCACATGCAAGTGTTTATGTTTGTTAAAGTATGAGAGCTCAACGAGATTTTATATATCTCACTTCATATATTCATATTTGAAGAAGAAAGAACTCCAAATAAATACATGCATGTTATATACATAAAGTTTCAAGCATGGTTTTGAAGAATTGATTTGGTTTTGGGCCTTGATTTTGTGAATTGATCTTAATTTCATGTTTTTACACAAGTTTCTAAATGTTTTCTTAAGTTTTAGCCCAAAATAATGAGTTTTGATGCTTTGAAATGGAGTTTTGAACTTAGGAAGCAAATCTGGAAATTCCAAAATTCTGCTTCATTGCTCGAGCGATAAACTCCTTGCTCTCGCGCACTTTGCATGCTCTTAGTACTTTTGCAAATATGTGGAGTTGGCTCGAGTGACCAAAGCTTCGCTCAAGCGAACTCACCTTTGCACAACACTTGGCTCGAGTGACCAAAAGTTGGCTCAAGCCTGAATCATCAGCATCCAGAAAGTATTGTAGACCAAGGGGTCCGCTCGAGCAACTAAAGCATCGCTCGAGAGAACTGCCTTGTTTTTTGAAATTTTGACAAGTGTTTCAAAGTGCATAATTGCATTCTCAATCCATCCTAAGCACTCTTAAGCCATGGTTTAAGCCACAATAATAAGGAAATGAATTAGAAACACACTAAGAAGAATTGAATTACATTTAGCAATATACAGAGCGTGTGTTTAAAAGTATATCTATCATGTGTTTGTGTAGGCCATGCGCTACCATTTACCTGATCCGTCTGATCTGTCTGACCTGTATCTGAAGCTATCTATAAGTAACAACTCTATAAAGATATGTTTGTACTTAAGTTATTTTCTGTTTAAATGATTTACTCTGCTTTTCTAAAATGATAATTTCTATATGAATGAATGAATGTCCAACTTTCTAAAATGTAATAGTGGCATCCTTAGCATCTGTCAGGCGATATTTGTTATCTGTTACCTAGTACCAGGAATTCATATGGGTTCCAATCATGGAACTATCTTTTAAGATTATGCATAATCATTTGTCTGATATGATATGGGTCTTTATGACCATTTACTCTGCACGTTGTAGACGTCCCCGAACGCCCCGGGAGGATGAACTCCCGTTCCGTTCGTTTTGCGGGTCTACTACAGTTCGGACTCAAATTGTTACGGTTCTTAATCTGAACCAAAGAGTCCAAATCCGGCAAATCATTTTGCGAAAACAGATTTTTAGAAAAGAAGTGCCAAACATGGACTGCTTTGCCAGATACAGAGTCGCCACCTAAATATTTTATTTTGGGAAATTTAGGAAACCCTGACTCGGTGCCAAAGGCCACATGTCCGTCATCACCAAAGTTGTCTCGGCTCGGGAACTTGGGTACGATTGGGGAAGGTCAGCTATGAGCACCCCCTCTCACCCGATCCGAAGATCGGCCTCTACTAATCGTGATATCTTGTTTTGAAAGCATTATGTGTTCTTATTCCGGTTATTAGCCTAGAATTACTATGTTATGCGCACAGCAAACAAGTATAGACCAAATCGCCTAGATTGGAACAAAACATTGCGTGTTTGTTTTGAAAATGGTTTGCTACTCGCAAGTAGGCTAAAATGCAGGTTTTACCACCCTCAAGTGGGCTTTAGAAAAGAAGGTTTTGCCACTATCTAGTGGGCTTAAAACTCACAGTTTTAATGCATTATTCCAATTTAGGTGATTCAACCTCCACCCACAGGCATTTAAGCAGTTATATCACATAAGCAGCTAGCCTCATGGTAATCATGCTATTATGGCAACACTCACACGCATGCGGTATGCTAAAGCATAAAAGCTCACCTAGTACTCCAAGCCAAAACAGAAACTAGTTAGTAATCAAGTGCATGATCCTAGTTCATGTTAAGATGGCTAATGCAACACATGCAGAATGCAACTTAGATAGGCTCAGCTAATCTACAATGACATGTGAAATGCTGCAACTAACACGTATTCAATTTGGAATTGAAATACAGATGCAGTTAGAATGATGCGCCGAGCCCGATGCATGCAAAACAAATGAATGAATGCAAACATGCTATCATACTGTATGCTAATTTAAACATGCCCTACTCTACCATCATAAGCAGGTAGATAAAAGGAAAGAAAGATGTGGGATTGGAAGACATACACGCACTCACACACACCTTGAAGAACACCTCAAGAACAGCAGGTCCAGCCACTCTCTTCTGATCAAAACAAGTCCAAAAACTCAAGAACAAACCCTCTAAGTCCCTCAAGGTCGAAGTAAGGTGTGGTAGTGTGTGTTAGTGCAAAACTAAGGTAAAACTACACTTTTAGGCCACAAAACACACACAAAGGATGAGAGAGAGGGGGATATAGAGAGATAGAGAGTATATGACAGATGTGTATGTATATACTTTTTGGTTTTTTGTTCAAAAACTTCTAACCCTAAACAAAGGAGGAAGAAGGGCTCTTATATAAGCAAAGAAAAGGCTCTAAGCTTCTCAAGGAAGCTAAATGAAAAGGGGCAAAGGGTGCAAATGGTTCATGGCTTCTTGAAGAAGCTGGGACATAGCAAGTAAATGAGAGCCAATACACCCCTATGTTGGGGTAGGGTTTCCCTGTCCTATTTTGTCAGGAGCTAGGGTTTCACTACGCACGAAGCGGTTTCAAACAACCTATATCGGGTAGGCAACCTGTCCTAGTTTGGAATGGTCACTATGGATTCCGAATATGCACTAGGTCGAATGGTCAAAAAGGGTGCCCCGGTAAAACCGGGGTTTGTGTTCCCATGCTGTCAGAGCCCATAACCGGTCAGCCTTATGGACATGCCTTGACAAGACAAGCCTCCGGCAAACCGTTCAGGAATGGCAGATGGCAAACACGGTGTCCTAGGCGCACCAATGCACATGCAATGCAAAGAGACACATAAATGAAATCAAAACAGGATATCACGAGTTCGAGTCAAGCTCTCTAATTTCCCCAGCAGAGTCGCTAGAAACTGTAGACGTCCCCGAACGCCCCGGGAGGATGAACTCCCGTTCCGTTCGTTTTGCGGGTCTACTACAGTTCGGACTCAAATTGTTACGGTTCTTAATCTGAACCAAAGAGTCCAAATCCGGCAAATCGTTTTAAGAAAACAGATTTTTAGAAAAGAAGTGCCAAACATGGACTGCTTTGCCAGATACAGAGTCGCTACCTAAATATTTTATTTTGGGAAATTTAGGAAACCCTGACTCGGTGCCAAAGGCCACGTGTCCGTCATCACCAAAGTTGCCTCGGCTCGAGAACTTGGGTACGATTGGAGAAGGTCAGCTATGAGCACCCCCTCTCACCCGATCCGAAGATCGGCCTCTACTAACCGTGATATCTTGTTTTGAAAGCATTATGTGTTCTTATTCCGGTTATTAGCCTAGAATTACTATTTATGCGCACAGCAAACAAGTATAGACCAAATCGCCTAGATTGGAACAAAACATTGCGTGTTTGTTTTGAAAATGGTTTGCTACTCGCAAGTAGGCTAAAATGCAGGTTTTACCACCCTCAAGTGGGCTTTAGAAAAGAAGGTTTTGCCACTATCTAGTGGGCTTAAAACTCACAGTTTAATGCATTATTCCAATTTAGGTGATTCAACCTCCACCCACAGGCATTTAAGCAGTTATATCACATAAATAGCTAGCCTCATGGTAATCATGCTATTATGGCAACACTCACACGCACACGGTATGCTAAAGCATAAAAACTCACCTAGTACTCCAAGCCAAAACAGAAACTAGTTAGTAATCAAGTGCATGATCCAAGTTCATGTTAAGATGGCTAATGCAACACATATAGAATGCAACTTAGATAGGCTCGGCTAATCTACAATGACATGTGAAATGCTGCAACTAACACGTATTCAATTTGGAATTGAAATACAGATGCAGTTAGAATGATGCGCCGAGCCCGATGCATGCAAAACAGATGAATGAATGCAAACATGCTATCATACTGTATGCTAATTTAAACATGCCCTAGTCTACCATCATAAGCAGGTAAATAAAAGGAAGAAAGACGTGGGATTGGAAGACATACACGCACTCACACACACCTTGAAGAACACCTCAAGAACAGCAGGTCCAGCCATTCTCTTCTGATCAAAACAAGTCCAAAAACTCAAGAACAAACCCTCTAAGTCCCTCAAGGTCGAAGTAAGGTGTGGTGGTGTGTGTTAGTGCAAAACTAAGGTAAAACTACACTTTTAGGCCACAAAACACACACAAAGGATGAGAGAGAGGGGGATATAGAGAGAGAGATAGAGTATATGACAGATGTGTATGTATATATTCTCTGGTTTTTTGTTCAAAAACTTCTAACCCTAGACAAAGGAGGAAGAAGGGCTCTTATATAAGCAAAGAAAAGGCTCTAAGCTTCTCAAGGAAGCTAAATGAAAAAGGGCAAATGGTGCAAATGGTTCATGGCTTCTTGAAGAAGCTGGGACAGCTGGCCAAGCTTCCCCAAGAAGCTTGGCCAAGGGTTCATCCTTCTAGAAGGAACTAGGGGGTCAAGGGCTCAAAACAGCCATCCCCGTGCATGGGGAGTGGTGTTGGTGTATTCTAGCTGGCACAGCTGGCATGCACCAAGCCTGAAGAGGTGCAGAAGGGTCACCGGGAACTCAAAACGAACACGAACAAGGGTGATCACCGAGTGTTCAATCAGTGACGTCCAAGTCTTCAGGACGGTCAAAAATGGGGTGTCTACACACGTGCACGTAGGTCTTATATGACCAGTTTATTCTGTTAGCTAATGAATGTACCACTTATGACTGTTTATAAATCTGAATATGAATATGAATCTTTTTCTGATCTGAATTTTGATTTCTAGATCTATTGTGGACATCATTCATAAAAACCTTTACTCTGTTGTTATTCATTGAGCTCCAGCTTGTTGTTTATATTATGTATGTCGGTGATCAGGTACGTGACCAGGCTTAAGACTGTCTGGATCTGTTCTGTCAAGCTAACCACTATGCCTCACGAGGAGGTTCTTGGAAGTCTTTTGTGAATCATGTGAACAAATCCTAAGTTTTATTTTTATTTTCCTTTGTCATTTTGAACAAGCTTTTGTTTTATCTGTAAATAGAGCTAAGTCTCTTTTTGTATTATCTGTATATGAATGATGTGTAAATATATGTATATAAAGTTTAAAAATTTTCTTTCTCATATAAGTTTGCACAGCTCAATGGATATTATATATTTCTTATTTGTTTGTGCTAGCCCCTAATAATTTGATTTTTGTCTAAGAGGCATTCGGTAATCTTAGGATTACTAGCCGGCTAAGATGCTAAACCTATGGGGGCGGGTTTGGGTTGTGACACCATCAAATATTTTTCTAAAAATTTACATCCTCTTCCAGACAAATATGTTCCCAAATCTACCTCTTCCAAGTAATCATATACAAATTTATAAGGCAATCTTAGAACAATTATTTTTCTGCCAAGGATGGTGTTACTGCAAAGATGGTCCTTCCATAATGAACTAATTTAAACCGAACCCTTTCTAATTCTATAATTTCGTGAGATATTATAAAAAAAAAAAAATCCTATTGTCATTGCCTTTGTTGGATCTATTATCAAAAGTGCTTCCCAATCTTTGAACCAATTACATTTGGAAGGGATTATGTAATTCTTGTTCTTTAATTTTTAACAGATAATAAGCTACATTTAGACATTCATCCTTTAGCTCCATTTGTGCACTTGTAAATGTGATGGGTGCCATACTAGGATATTTTTTCTAGACTTCATAAATTCTCTTGAATATGAATTATTGGAATCTGGTGAGCTGAGAGAACATAGTACTCTGTGGGTGAGGTGGAACCTCGAATGTATTGATTATTCCTAATTTCCACGTTTGAACTAGATGATCTTTTGGGCTAATGACCTTGTCTAGATCGAATGAAACTTTTAACATTTTATAACTATACAAGGCTGTCCATTTATTAAAGTAGCACCACTGAGTTCCCAGATGGTTGACACCTTCTTCACACCACTTCAGAAATAACTTAATGAAAGTACATTCTTTTATTTTATTTTGGATATCATAAGGGAGTTGAAGAAACAAATATAATTCTTCTAATCGTAAAAAGGTTTTAGCAACTAAATGGGTGGTCCTAATAAGCTCGTTCACTGAGCAGCTCTTCCTTGCTACTTGCATTTTTCTAACAATTTTAGCGCTATCTTTTGTCACCAAGTCCAGCACTTCTTGAGTCTCTGTCAAGAGTGTTTCCTTCTCTGGTTGTTTGAGTCTTGTGGAGGTGGAAGTTACCTCCAAGTTCTCGAGTTAGAGTATCTTCTAAACTATTTTTTATTACCATTAATATGTTATATATCAAAGGTAAATTGTTTTAACCAGAGTTGCCATCGTAAAAGCCTCCCTTGCACTTGCTGTAGACACCACATTTTTTACAAGCCTTGAGACTTAAGCGCTCCCTTTTAAGCTCCTGATGATGAAAACAAGAGGTGTTAATCTTTGCGAGTTCCATGGCAAGAGTTCTAAGGATCAAGATTTAAACCCTCTAACGACCTGTTTTGGACAAAATGTTTTTCGACCAAAATGGAATGTCTTTCAAAACGAGTTTTAGTAGGCGGAACTCTAGACATTACTGCAATGTTCTGAGGCTCATATTTTCGAAATTCTAAACATAGTATTCTTTCAAACAAACTGAGCAAAGAATATAGTGGAAATGAATGGAAATGGTGAAATCTTCTGAAATACCTGTTTTTCCTTTCAATTCAGGCTAACGTACTCTTGCTAATTTGATGATGTTTTCACTGATTGGACGGACACCATGTGATGGCCGGCCACAAAAGCACTCTGTCGATAACCAAGAAGTTCGGCCAGCTGAATGTTCTAGGTATAAAGCATTTTTAGAAATTTTAGCTTGTTTTGTGACTTAGGCTCTCTATATATAAGAGCTCAACAACACTTTTCAAAAGGTTAGAAACTCTTGCCCCTGGCTCCTAAAATTCTCTTGACTCTCTCTCCTTTCAACCATACTTCCTACCTACCACCTTGACTTTGACACCAACACTCCATGAAAGCTTGATCCTAAGAACCTTGCTCAAACTCTTGGCCATTAAACAATCTATCAAAGCGAATTGTGGGAATTAACAAGGGCATTTGTGAATCAAAGTGATATATCCTCTTAGGAGGTGATTTTCTCATTATCTAAGTCACTTTTCCATCTTTTTTTTTTTTTTTTTTTTTCCAGTTTTAAGCTTTATTTTCATTATGTGATTGTTGTAAGTCCTTATGGATGTAGAGGGAATAACTTTAGCTGCCCATTCGTTGAGTGATAGCTATTTCCCTTGTTTCTTTTCTTTTCATAGCTTCAATTATGTAACTTTTGTATATCTTGGATTCTTGTGGATGTGCTTGGGATTAATTTTCGCCATCCATTCACAAGTTCAATAAGTAAAGTAACTATTCTCCCTACTACACCACCCATCTTCATCTATCTTATCTCTCAAGTATGCCAATCTATGTGTTTCGACCCTTGGCTTAACAAAAATAAGTGTTAAGGGTTGTTTCATGAGGTTGCTTGAGTGATCCATGAGATTTGGTGATGACGAGTGTTGTTCTCTCCATCTTTTCATTGAGTATTTTGGAAGTAAAATAAGAGATTTTGGGTCAAAAACATCCCTTCTCAATCATTTGTGAACATAGAAAGGGGTGTTATCATCCTTGCTCTATGACTAGATGAGGAATATTCAATGAACTTGATGAATCCATTGTTTTAATAAGAAAAACTTTCGCTAAGAAATGATTTACACTAATCTACACTCTCTACTAATAGCATGGATTTGGGTATTAACTTACCCTCATTCACAAAAGGAAGATATAGGTTCCCATCTATTTTTTGGGCATTAATTTGTTTTGTTCTTGATCCACTTAATTTGTTTCTTTGGGTAAAATATCTGTTGTTTATATCTGTTTATGTTGTTGTTGAGGGTTTTTGCCCATCCATCTCCTCCCCAACTGATCCCTGTCAATAGAGGAGGTGGAAGGTGTGCTAACCATTCAGAAAGCCTCTCTTTGCCCATTGTCATGAGATTCTACATTGACCTAATCTCCAGCCGAAAAGGGAATTTGGCTGGCTTATTTCTACTTTGACCGACTCATCTAGTGTTGGGCCAGTCATTTCCCTCAAGAACAGAATAGATAGTTTCTGGGGAATGCTCCCCTAAGCAGTAATGAAGCCCCTGGGTTGCTTCTTTTCATTATTTAGTGTGATTTGTTAGATTCAGCAGTAACTAGGCTGAGTTGATTTATTATTGTAATAATCTTTCTCTTAGGTCTATTATGTCTCTTACCAAGGTACCCTTTTCCCGTGTCTAAGATGTAGTGATACCAATTATTTGAATAGTGAAACCCCAGTTCGTTCCCTAACTAGGATAGGGTTTCATAAGCCCCCATAGGGGTGTTTTGGTTCACCTTATTTGCTATGTGCTATATGTGGGATCCGATACAAGGGCTCGTTGTTCATATCAATGGTTCAGATACATCAGTGGTTGGGTTGAGAACACAACAGTTTGTTTGGATATACAATGGTCAGTGGTACAGATTGAGTTGAAATGCTGCTTGACTTATGTTTGATATATGTGTTGTGTAGGTCACACACTACCGTTTGTCTAATTCGTCTGATCTGTTTGACCTGTATCTGGAGCTATCTATAAATAACAACTCTGTAAATATATGTTTGAACTTAAGCTATTTTTTGATTAAATGATTCACTTTGCTTTTCTAAAATGATAATTTTTGTATAAATGAATGAATGTCAAGCTTTTTGAAATGTAATAGTGGCATACCTAGCATCTGTCATGTGATATTTGCTATCTGTTACCTGGAACTAAGAATTCACGTGTATAGCAATTTCGGTTTTGACCCGACACTTGTGGTAGTCCGGACTCGGGTTTATGGTTTCTAAATGTTGTTCATTGTCTGTCCTCTTTATCCCTCCTTAAATTTGGTTAGTTGGATGTGTTGAGTGTGTTTGGAATAGGTTGGTTGCTTGGTTTTCAAACCTTGTGTTGCCCTAAATTTTGGTCCTCCGCTCGAGCGGCCCTTTTTGAGCTCGAGCGGGATTTGCAAACTCTCAGTATTTTGCACATCTATAAAAGTACTGGAGGGATGTTTTCCATACTCGAGCAGCGTTTCCTAAGCTCGGGTGGGTGGGTGCTTGAGCGACCTTTCTTGGGCTCGAGCGGTTTGTCTGTTGTCTGCAAAAGTACCGGATGTGTGTATTCTGCGCTCGAGCGGAACAACTTATTGTGTCCGATGCTCAAGCATCAACTCTTGCGCTCAAGCGGACTATGCGTATAACAGATTGCGAAAATGACTTTTTATTTCACTTTTTCAGATCTTTTCTCCCAAAAACCCTAAAGTGAGACTCTCTCTCTCTGTAAAATACACACTTTCTCTCTCTACATTTTCTACTAGATCCATTGATCTCTCCGCCCTAGTGTCTTTGGAAAAAGAGTAGAGCATCTTGGGAGCTTCATTTTGATCCGTTTGAAATTTGTTTTCGGCATCGTTGGAGTTTTGTGCTTGCTCCATTGGTTTTCTGAACTTGAGGTAGGGACCCTCTATACCTTAATATGGGTTTTAACTTGGTTATGGGTTGGTATGTGAGAATGGTGAGATTTGAGGGTGTTTTAAGCAAACCTAGGGTTTGGGTTCAAGTTAGAAAAGAGGGGTTTCTATGTGAGTGTTATATAAATGATTATGGGGTTTAGATATAAGGTTATTTTGTGTCAAAATAGATGATTTTGTCCCTTGGGTTAATATTGGGAAAATGGGGAGTTTGCCCTAAAATATCTTGAATAATTGTTTTGTATAATTTATGAAATTGGTGTGGAAAATGTGAAATTGGGAGGTTGTGTACATTAAAGGTGCTGTTGAATTTGCTCAATCACTCACCTATGAAAATTTAAGAATTTATATATTATAGAGATTGTATATCTGTTTAGAGATAACTGTTTTGAGCTATCGGTGGAGGATATAGCGATTCTGGTTTTGACACAACACTTGTGGTAGTCCGGACTCGGGTTTATGGTTTCTAAATGTTGTTCATTGTCTATCCTCTTTATTCCTCCTTAAATTTGGTTAGTTGGATGTGTTGAGTATGTTTGGAACAGGTTGGTCGCTTGGTTTTCAAACCTTGTGTTGCCTTGAATTTTGGTCCTCTGCTCGAGTGGCCTTTTTACACTTGAGCGGGGTTTGCAAACTCTCAGTATTTTGCACGTCTACAAAAGTACTGGAGGGATGTTTTCCATGCTCAAGCGGCGTTTCCTGTGCTCGAGCGGGTGAGCGCTCGAGCGGCCTTTCTTGCGCTCAAGTGGTTTGTCTGTTGTTTGCAAAAGTACTAGATGTGTGTATTCTGCGCTCAAGCGGGTCAACTCTTGCGCTCGAGCGGAATAACTTTTGCGCTCGAGCGGAACAACTTATTGTGTCTGATGCTCGAGCGGACTGTGCGTATATCAGATCGTGAAAATGACTTTTTACTTCACTTTTTTAGATATTTTCTCCCCAAAACCCAAAAGTCAGACTCTCTCTCTCTCTCTAAAAAACACTCTCTCTCCACATTTTCTGCTAGATCCGTTGATCTCTCTGCCCTAGTGTCTTTGGAAAAAGAGTAGAGCATCTTGAGAGCTTCATTTTGATCCGATTGGAATTTGCTTTCGACGTCGTTGGAGTTTCGTGCTTGCTCCATTGGTCTTCTAAACTTGAGGTAGGGACTCTCTACACCTTAATATGGGTTTTAACTTGGTTATGGGTTGTTATGTGAGAATGATGAGATTTGGGGGTGTTTTGAGCAAACCTAGGGTTTGGGTTCAAGTTAGAAAAGAGGGGTTTCTATTTGAGTGTTATATAAATGATTATGGGGCTTAGATATAAGGTTATTTTGTGTCAAAATAGATGATTTTGGCCCTTGGGTTAATATTGGGAAAATGAAGAGTTTGCCCTAAAATATCTTGAATAATGTTTTTGTATAATTTATAAAATTGGTGTGGAAAATGTGAAATTGGGAGGTTGTGTAAATGAAAGGTGTTATTGAATTTTTTCAATCACTCACCTATGGAAATTTAAGAATTTATCTGTTATAGAGATTGTATATCTGTTTAGAGATAACCGCTTTGGGTTATCGGTGGAGGATAGTCATGATTATTGTAGACCTTGCATGTGGATTAGGCGAATTGAAACTAATCCTTTAACCATTATCATTGATTATGATTATGAATGATATACATCGTATATGTATGATATTGGGGAGGAGAAACGAGATGTACTCCATGTTTTGAGGAGAAGAAAGGGGATGGATTCCATTGAACTAAGTTGGCTTGTGTGTCCAGGGTGAAAGTCCCGAAAACCATTTGTATGCATGGGTGTCGATTCCTGCAGAAAAAATTTCTATAAAAATGGCAAATAAAAGTGAATGTATTGAGTGATGATTTTAATTTGTTGGAAACCTGTGAGGTGTATCCTCTGTTGGGTGGATTAAATGCAGTGGATGTATCTATTAAACCAAAATGAATGGAATGGAATGTAAGTTTGGCATACCATGGTTTGGGGGAAAGTTATAAAGATTATGTTGTAGAACAATGAAATGTGTATCATACTTATATCTTGTTAATTCTCATATACTGTGTTAGATTGTTTCTACTAGGCTTTGGCTCACCTTACTTTGGAAACCATTTTAGGTACTGGTGACATGCTTCCTCCAAGGATGTAGCTTGGGAGGACCTAGGAGCTGGATGCTCTATTTTTTTGTTTGTACTTAAATGTTTATTCAAGCCGAGGGCTTTATATGTACAGAGCATATGACTCTCTTTTGTTGTAACCAAGAAATGATTTGAAAAGATGTAAGCTCGTAGGGCATTTATTTTGTTGATCATTTATTGGTATTACATGCTATAGATTCAGGATGTGCATTTATGAATGTGTATTGCATGTATTATCTTTGTGCTACGAACTTTGATAAATGAAAGCATATCGTTCTGTTATTACTTCTCTTATGAGTTGGATTTGTGGTATTATTTTGAGGGAGTTACAACGTGGGCTCCAATCATGGAACTATCTTTTAAGATTATGCATAATCATCTATCTGATATGATATGGGTCTTTATGACCATCTACTCTGCACATGTACATGGGTCTTATATGACCAATCTGTTCTGTTAGCTAATGAATGTACCACGTATGGCTGTTTACAAATCTGAATATGAATATAAATTAGTTTCTGATCTAAATTCTAATTTTTGAATCTGTTGTGGACATCATTCATAAACACCTTTACTCTGTTGTTATTCACTGGGCTTCGGTTCATTGTTTATATTATGTATGTAGGTGATCAAGCACGTGACCAGGCTTAAGACTTCAAGTCTGGATTTGTTTTGTCAAACTAACCACTGTGGCTAACGAGGAGGTTCCCGGAAGTCTTTCGTGAATGGTGAACAAGTCTTAAGTTTTAGTTTTATTTTCCTTTGTCATTTTGAACAAGCTTTTGTTTTATTTGTAAATAGGGCCAAGTTCCTTTTTGTATTATTTGTATATGAATGATGTGTAAGTATAAGTATGTATATAAAGTTTGAAATTTTTCTTTCTCATATAAGTCTGCATAGCTCAATGGACGTTGTATATTTGTTATTTGCTTCCACTAACTCCTAATAATTTTATTTTTATCTAAGAGGCCTTCGGTAATCTTAGGATTACAGGCCGGTTACAATGCTAAACCTATGAATGCGGGTTTGGGTCGTGACACCATTAGATATTTTTCTAAAAATTTACATCCTCTTTCAGACAAATATGTTCCCAAATCTACCTGTTCCAAGTCATCATATACTGATTTATGAGGCAATCTTAGAACAATTATTTTTTCCGCCAAGGATGGTGTTACTACAAAGGTGGTCCTTCCACAATGAACTAATTTAAACTGAACCCTTGCTAATTCTATAATTTTGTGAGATATTATAAAAAAAAATCCTCTTGTCATTGCCTTTGTTGGATCTATTATCAAAGGTGTTTCCCAATCTTTGAACCAATTACATTTGTAGGGGATTACGTCATTCTTGTTCTTTTATTTTTAACAGATAATGAGCTGCATTTAGACATTCATCCTTTACCTCTATTTGTGTAGTTGTAAATGTGATGGGTGCCATACTTGGATATTCTTTATAGACTTTTTAAATTCTTTTGAATATGAATTGTTGGAATCTAGTGAGCTGAGAGAACATGGTATTCTGTGGGTGAGGTGGAACGTCAAATGTATTGATTATTCCCAATTTCCATATTTGAACTATAGGATCTTTTGGGCTAATGACCTTGTCTAGATTGAATGAAACTTTTAACATTTTATAACTATACAAGGCTGTCCATCCATTAAAGTAGCACCACTGAGTTCCCAGATGGTTGACACTTTCTTCATACCATTTCCGAAATAACTTAATGAAAGTACATTCTTTTATAATACTTCTAATCGTAAAAATGTTTTAGCAACTAAATGGGTGGTCCTCATATGCTAGTTCACTGAACAACTCTTTCCTGCTACTTGCATTTTTCTGATAAGTTTAGCGCTCTCTTGTGTCACCAAGTCCAGCACTTCTTGAGTCTCTGTCAAGAGTGTTTCCTTCTCTGGCGGTGTGAGTCTTGTGGAGGTGGAAGTTATATGCAAGTTCTCGAGTTAGAGTATCTGCTAAACTATTTTTATTATCATTTATATGATCTATATCAGTAGTAAATTGTTTTAACCAGAGTTGCCATCGTAAAAGCCTCCCTTGTGCTTGCTGTAGACACCGCATTTTTTTACAAGCCTTGCACTCCCTTTTGAGCTCCTGATGATGAAAACAAGAGGCGTCAATCTTCGCGAGTTCCATGGAAGGAGTTCTAAGGATCAAGATTTAAATCCTTCAACGACCTTGTCACGACCCAAACCCGCCCCTATGGGTTTAGCACCGTAACCGGCCAGTAATCCGAGATTACCGAAGGCCTGCTTAACAGTAATACAGTAAAACAGAGTGCAGGGGCATGGCGGAAGCCAATACAGTAATAAAACAATGTCCAATGAGCTGTGACAGGCTGTATGCAAAAAAAAGACTTTTCATACATTTGTACAGGCAGTGACAAAACAGTATGTACATTATATACAGCCATTCAGAGCAGGGACTAAAACCCTATTAACACAGTATAGTACAGTCTATACAGTATTACAAAACGATTACAGAGACAGACAAGGAAATAAAAACACCCCTAAGCCATAGCTTGGCAGGCTCGGAACCTCGCAGTGAGGCACGGTGGTTGGCTTGACAAAACTGGAGTTTACCCCGATGCTTCTAGCATTGGTCCGATGCCTGTACACCTACATATATATATGAGCAGTGAGCTAAAGCCCAATGAATAACACAATGTGTAAAGGGGTTTAGAATGAATATCCTTACAGTAATGAAAACAGTTCATTTCAATCAGTATATCAGTTGTTCAGTACAGTAAACAGTCATATGTGGTACATCAATTAGCATAACAGTAAACAGTAGGTCTTAAAGACCGAACAATAAGTGATGGCCATCAATCAGTAAACAGTAGTGGTTCCAACGAGGGAACCGACAAAGATCTCTGTAACAGTAACAGTCAGTAACAGTAGTTGCTAAGGATGCCACAATACAGTTCAGAATATAGGACATACATTCATTCAGTTAACAGTGACAGTTCAGAAAACAGTACAGTTCAGTATTCAAAAGATAATCATTTTGAACATATCTTTACAGAATTGTTACTCACAGAGTTCTGGGCTACAGTAGGCTAGAGCGTCTCCTCGAAATGCCAACCCTAAATAGTACAGAACGAACACACACTAAGCTACACAGTTGGGGAGGATAATAATAATTTAATCCCTAAATGCCTCGGTGTGTTCTACATCTATATCCTCATTAAGATGTCTTGAACTAGGCCTAAGGATGCCTAGGATGGGATGAGGATGCAAAGATGCACTTAGAAAACATTTTCAGAATTTTCAGAAAAACAGATCCCCGCTCGAGCGCAGGTTTCCCCGCTCGAGCAGACATGCAACATAGGTCCCCGCTCGAGCGGACCAAAAAGTACTGGGTAGGTGAAATTCACGCTCGACACCCGCTCGATGCCCACTCGAGCATGTCACCCAGTCCTCCGCTCAAGCATCCAATCCTCCACTCGAGCGAACTGATGCACAGTGCAAGATGCTGGGAGCTCGATTTTCCCGCTCGAGTGGCACTTCCCCCCGCTCGAGCGGACGACCAAAATTTGGAAATTCCAGACTTGAGTCCCAAGCTCAAAATCAAGTTTAAATGCTAAAATTTCGATCCTCTTGGGCTAATTTTCTAGAAAACATAAGTAAACTTATAGAACAACATGTTACAAAGGTCAATTTGAGAAATCGAGGCCCAAGGGTGCTTCAATTAAAACCGTTTGGGGAGTGGCTAAATTAGCCAATTAGCCAAAAAGTTACCTTTTTAGTCAAAAAACCAACAACCCATACCAAAAAGTCAAAGATTCTCTTTTCTTTCTACTTTTTGCACAGCTTTTCGTAATTAGCCAAAAAGTCATCCCAAACATACAAGTTTTTTTTACCTACCTTTTTAGCCAATTAGTCAAAAAGTTACTAAATTAGTCTGTTCCCAAACGAGGCCTCATTTTCAAACCCATTTCTCATGATCATGCATGAACATGTTACAAAGTGACATGCATGAGATTAAATCAAATCAAAGCTTCAAATGCTTGCTCAAAAGAGCTCATTCCTTTCAAAACAAGATGGAATCATGGACTACTCTCAAAATATGGACATGCATGTAATGAAATCATGAACTATGACCTCAAAACTTAACAATTCAAACATGCATGCATGGAGTGAGCTCCAATTTAACATGCTAAGACTAAGACATGACTTAGCTCTCTAATTTGGCATGAACCTTGCAAGAATCAACCTTAAATACAACAATGGTTGGTTGAAATTCATACCTAAGTCTTGAATTAGCGGTGTAGGAGCTCAATTTACAATTATCCTCTAAGATCACCAAGTCTTCAAGCAATTCACAAGCAAAATTGAGATGAAAACAACTCCTCTAGTTTCTCTCTCTCTAAATTCGTTTGTGCTAGAGAATAAGGCTGAGGAAATGGTTTGTTTCAAATGTAATGAGGCTCCAAAAATCAATAAACAAAGGCCCACTAGATAGCAATATGGTAATTAGGTCCAATTTGTGCAATTTATCAATATTTAGTCTACTTTAATCATACCAAATCACATTTCAGATAAATACACCATAAAATCACATTATTTCTACTGATCATGGAACATCAATCACTTTTGGATTTCGGCCGCCGATAAGGCCTTCAATTAACAGTTTAAACATAAAAACTGAACAGATAATTAAACAGTCAAACAGATAAAATGCAATTTAAACAGATACAGGCAATCAATTCAGTTTCAGATTTCAGTCAGTCAGTTTAGTAATCCAGTCAGTTCAATTACTAATCATAATCATTCAGTTTAGCAATAATCGGTAATTAATCGGTGATCAGTGATGAGGGTTATTACAGACCTGTGTTTGGATAAAATGTTTTTCGGCCAAAATGGAATCTCTTTCAAAATGAGTTTTAGTAGGTGCAACTCTAGATGTTATCGCAATGTTCTGAGGCACATATTTTCAAAATCCTAAACATAGTATTCTTTCAAACAAACCGAGCAAAGAATATAGTTGAAATGAATGGAAATGGTGAAATCTTCTGAAATACTTGTTTCTCCCTTCAATTCAGGCTAACCTGCTCTTCCTGATCTGACGATGTGTCCACCGACTGGCTAGATACCATGTGATGGCCGGCCACAAAAGCACTTTGTCGATCACTAAGAAGTTCAGCGGGCTAAATGTTCCTAATACAGAGCATTTTCGGGAATTTCAGCTTGTTTGGCCTATCTACCACAAATATCTCAGATATTTGTGACTTGGGCTCTATATATAAGAGCTCGACAGCTCTTTTCAAGAGGTTAGAAACTCTTGCCCAAGGCCTTTAAAATTCTCTTGACTCTCTCTCCTTTCAACCATACTTCTTACCTACTACCTTGACTGTGGACACCAACACTCCATGGAATCCTAAGCACCTTGCTCAAACTCTTGGACATTAAATAATCTATCAAAGTGAATTGAGGGAATTAACCAGGGAGTTTGTGAATCAAAGTGATATATCCTCTTAGGAGGTAATTTTCTCATTATCTAAGTCACTTTTCTATCTCTCTTTCTTCAGTTTTAAGCTTTATTTTCATTATGTGATTGTTGTAAGTCCTCGTGGATATGGAAGGAATAATATCAGCCACTCATCCATTGAGTTGATAGCTATTTCCTTTGTTTCTTTGTTTTTCATAGCTTCAATTATGTAACACTTGTATATTTTGGATTCTTGTGGATGCAATTGGGAGTAATTTTAGCCATCCATTCACAAGTTCAATAAGTAAAGTAACTCTTCTCCCTATTACACCACTCATCTTCATCTATCCTATCTCTCAAGTACGCCAATCTATGTGTTTCGACCATTGACTTAACAAAAATGAGTGTTAGGGGCTGTTTCATAAGGTTGCTTGAGTGATCCATAAGATTTGGTGATGACAAGTGTTGTTATCTCCTTCTTTTCATTGAGTATTTTGGAAGTAAAATAAGAGATTTTGGGTCAAAGAAATTGAAACATCCCTTCTTAATCATTTGTGAATATAGAAAGGGGTGTTATCATCATTGTTCTATAACTAGATGAGGAATTTTCAATGAACTTGATGAATCCATTGTTTTAATAAGCAAAGCTTCTGCTAAGAAATGATTTGCACTAATCTACACTCTCCACTTAATAGCATGGATTTGGGTATTAACTTACCCTCATTCACAAAAAGAAGATGTAGGTTCCCATCTATTTCTTGGGCTGGAATTTGTTTTGTTTTTGATCCACTTTGTTTCTTTGGGCAAAATATCTGTTGTATATATATGTTTATGTTGTTGTTAAGGGATTTTGCCCATCCATCTCCTCTCCAAGTGATCCTTGTCAATAGAGGGGATGAAAGGTGGGGAACCATTTAGAAAGCCTTCCTCTGCCCGCTGTCTTGAGATTCTGGACTGACCTAATCCCTTGCCAAAAAGGGTATTCGGCCGGCTTATTGCTACTTTGACCAACTCATCTAGTGTATGGCCAGTCATTTTCCTTGAAAACAGAACAATCAGTTTCTGGGGAATGCTCCCCTAAGAAGTAATGGAGGCCCTGGGTTGCTTCTTTTCATTATTTAGTGTGATTTGTTAGATTCAGCAGTAACTAGGCTAAGTCGATTTGTTATTGTAATAATCTCTCTCTCTCTTCCTCTTTTCTCATTTGAATTATTGTAATAATCTTCAAACCCCACGTCTTTCTAATCCTTTTACTTATCTACTTTCGATATTGCATCATGTTTTATTAATCATATCTATGCCTTGCATCCATTTTTCATGCATTGGGATTCAGCTAATTTGCATTTGTGGGTTTTTATCAATTGTTATGTCTTTATGCACTAATTCATTCCTTGAGATGATTCATGTATCCAATGTCAGTAATCGGATCTTTAGTTGCATGGTCTTTATGTGTTGCATTAGGAATTGTATATAGGATCATGCATGTCTGTAAATATTTGTGTATATCATGACTAGCCTTAGAGTACTTGATAAGTAATTCGAGCTTTAGCATATTGCATGTGCGTGTTCCTTACCATATTTGTTGCTATAACATGAGGCTAAATGCTTAAGTGGGATATCTGTTTGAATACCAGTGGATAGAGGTTGTGTTATTTATTTTGAAGTGTAAATGATTCTTATGCTGTGGATTTTACCCAAGAAAACTCTTTTAAAAAATGTATGAAGTCAGAACATAACCAAAATTTACGACACAATCTATATTTGAATGCCTCAGATAGTAATGATAGCATTATTAAACAATTAGAATATGGATTTACATTGATTATAAAAACTACATTATGACTTAGTATAGGTCGATCTTTGATCGGATGAGTGGGGTGCTCAATTAATGACATTCCCTTCTCAAACCTATGTTCTCGAGCTAAGACACTTTGATTATCATAGATGGCGGCCTTTGGCATAAGCCACTGGTTTCCTAATTTCCTTAAAAGATTAGGTGGCGACTTTAAGACCTGGTGATATAGTCCACTTTTGGCATATTTTGCAATAAATGGATTTTCTATAAAAATTGCTGGATTTAAACTCTCATTTTATGTTTCACATTGCACTAGTGAGACTAGATTAAGAGGTCGGAAGTCCAAACTATTGGGTGCGCTTGGTAACCCCCAAGAAGCATCCCATAGTTTTTGGCGACTCTGCTGGGGAGATTAAGAGAACATGACTCAAACTTCGTAATGTGAATTTTATCTTCATATGTATATGTAGCTCGACTTTTTTCGCGCGCCCTTTCGGAAGGTTTGAAAGAAAGCCCTACAGTTCGGACTCCTGCGGTTTTGAATCTAATCTCACAAAGTGCAATGCGAAATTGATAAACACCAAAGAGTCCAAATCTGGCAAATCTTTTTGGAAAATCGATTTTAAATCAAATAATGCCAAAATTGGACTGCTTTGCCAGATACAGAGTCGCCACCTAAATATTTTATTTTTGGAGAAATTTAGGAAACTCTGACTCGTGCCAAAGGCCACATATCCGTCATCACCAAAGTTGCCTCGGCTCGGGAACTTAGGTATGAGAGGGGAAGGTCATGAATTGAGCACCCCCACTCGCCCGATCAAAGATCGGCCTTTACTAATTATGATATAATTTTTTATAAACATTATGTGCTCATGTTGATTTTTAAGCTAGCTTTACTATGTGATGTACATGATCAAGTATAGACTAGTTTGCTCAATTTGGAACAATGCAACTCATGTTTGTTTGCGAAAATAGTTTGAATTTGCCACCTCAAGTGGGCTTAAAGTTTGCGGATTTACCACTAGACATAGTGGGTTTAAAACATGATTTTCCACTCAACAAAGTGGGCTTAAAACACACATTCGTTGAATTGTTCCAATTCAAACAACAAGCCTTCATCCACAGGCATTCAAGCAGTTTAGTCAAATAACCATTTAGCCTCATGGCAAGCATTCTAATCATGGCAATATTCACATTCATGAAACTATGCTAAAGTATAAAAACTCACCCAGTACTCCAAGCCAAGAAGGCAAAGTTAGAAAATTATGCATGATTCCTAACTTCCTAACTATGCCGAATGTCTAATGCAACGCATGCGATATGCAATTAAATAGGCTCGGCTACTAATATGGCATATGGATTGATTTGAACAACATGTGATTTAAACACGTATTCAAGCAAGTATTGAAATGACAATGCAGTTTGAATGATGCGCCGAGCCTCGGCGCATGCAATATGAATGAATGGATGCAAGCATAAGGTATGCTAATTGAAACATGCCCCTAATCTAACCATCAAAAGTGGGTAAATAAAAGAGAGAAAGACGTGGGGTTGGATGACACACACACACACGCACGCACACACACTTATTACAACATTACGCCCTCGCGAACGAGGGTCTGAATGAATAAGCTAACCAACTAGCTACGCTAATTAAGCTAACTAATTATTACAAAACTCGAATTAATTAACTATTCTAGTTAACTAATTACAAAACAAAATCGAATAACTAGTTAAACTAACTAATTAATTACAATTCTTAATTAGCTACAACTAATTAATTACAACACGAATTTAAGCTAGATATTTAAACATTAAATAAGCTTGGAATGCAAGGGAGGCTCATGCACGTGCTCGATTTCTACCTAAAAAGCCACCGTTTTGCTATTGCAAGCCTCTGTTTGCACATTTGAACACTAACAATGCTGTCCATTTCCAGAATACCTATGCTCCACCTTACCAACACATTGCTCACTTTTCATTGATGGCCAACAGGGGGCCAGTCGGCTACCAATGGTGGCCGCTCGGCTACTGGTGGTGGCTGTCGGCCATTGCTAACTGGACTTCCTTTGCTACAATAGAGAGCGAACAACAGTGCAAGACAGTGTATTTCTCAAGGGTTGTTTGCACTATATATCCCTTCTAATCATCAAAATAAGCTCAAAAGAGTGATACTCTTAGCTCTCAAACCATCAACCAAGAAATTTCATTGCATGATGGCCAAAGAACCAAGTTGTACAAGTTCAATAAATGCACAAACAAGACTAAAATGACCATCGCCCTATCATGCATGATCAAGGGCAATGGTGACCTAGGAAAATGGTACATTTCATCACTTTTGAGTATGAAATGTTCCATTTTCCTTATGTTCAAACTAACGTTAGATTTGAACACATGCAATGCAACACAAAGAAGTGCTTATCTTGCCACTTTTACTTACCAATTTTGTTTACACATTTTAGTTACCAAATCATCCTTTAATCAATTTGTCCATTTGGTGAGTGTCTTCTAAGGTGAAAGAAGTGTCAACCAAGGGATAATGTAAGGCAAGGGAGGGATCATGCCGTTGGTAATGAACCCTCAAAGAGGATTAAACCATTAAGCATAACCTCAATCTCAAGCTTAAAGAATCCCAAGCTTGAAACAACCCTCAAAAGCAAATGAAAGAGTGAAGCAAAGTGGGAGGTTGTAGAGATTATAGTGCTGAAATGGAGTGAAAAACAACACTAAAAGATGCTATCAACTCAAACAAGAGGTGTCTAAGACCCTAAAACACCAACTTATGAGAACTATTACACTACAACCATGCAAGACAATACCCAAATGAACTAACCATTGCAAAATAGAGCTAAAGAAGGCTATTTCAGAGGCAAAAACATGCTGAACTTGAGCTAAGTTAAGCTAGAAAAACATGCTAACATATAAAGGTAACTAGGCATGCAAACAAGACACAAGGAGGGAAGGCTAACCCCTCAACATTTAAACTTCAAAATGAGTTTTTTGCCACTGAAAAACCTCTGAAATTCAGTGGTTAAAAGGCAACAAAGCAAGCCACAACCACCTTCTAAAGCACAAAGAGGGTCTCAAGAAACCTCAGTCCAAAGAGAAGCAACTTTGATCAAGGGTGTATATGCAAAAGTGTAGGATTTGTGAGCAAATGTGTATAAAGTTGCAAGAGAGAAAGAGAAATCTAGAGAGAGAGAGAGAGATAATTTGGTTCCAAATTTTCTAACCCTCAAAAATGGGGGAGGAACCCCCATATATATAGAAAAACATGCCTTTAGCTTAGAAACATCCCACCATACACGTGTAGGGAGATGCAACTAAATGTGCCAACAACTAGCACAACTGGAACAAAATATCTGGAAAAGGACATTGGTAGCCATTGGCAACCACTGGTGGCCAACCGGCCACACTAGTGGCCGACAACCATGAGCCATGGCCGATAGCCTATGGTGGTGGCCGACAGGTCCCCACAAGTTCCAGGCTTGAGACAACAAAGTTTTGGTCCAAAACAAAGCACAAAATGGAGAAGCTTCAAAGGCTCAAAGACAGGGCGTTCCACCGAGAACTTCAGGCACTCAAAGCGAACATATGCAATCGTAATCATCAAGTGCATAAGCGATGACGTCTAAGTCTTGAGGTCAATAAAAAATGGGTGTCTACAGTATATTCATTGCATTTCATGCATGGTGCGCTTAAAGTCACTGTATTTGTCATCTAACATCCCGAACAGCTTGCCAGACATGGGCTCTGTTATGGTGGAAATACAAGCCTCGGATCTGGACTGCCAATGTACCATTTGATCCTCCTTTCATTTAGGTGTTGGGTAGGGTAGGTATATCAAATGTCTTATCGAGGTACCCCTCACTCGTGTCTAAGATGCAGTGATACCAATTATTTGAATAGTGAAGCCCTAGTTCGTTTCCTAACTATAATAGGGTATCTCAAGCACCCATAGGGGTGTTTTGGTTCACCTTATTTGCTATGTGCTATATGTTGGATCCGATACAAGGGTTTGTTGTTCATATCAGTGGTTCAAATACATTAGTGGTTGGGTTGAGAATAGAACAGTTTGTTGGGATATATAGTGGTCAGCGGCACAGATTGAGCTGACATGCTACCTGATTTATGTTTGATATATGTGTTGTGAGCCGAATTGCTAGATAATGTCACGCCCCAATTTTAATTACTCGGAAACATTACCAAAGCCTGTAATTTAGGTCCATTTTTTTTTTTATAACAAACATCTATTACCCTTGAGTAATAGAAATACAATGATACATGTTCTCTCTCTCTCTCAATGAATATTACAATGACAACAATACATGCCAATCTCCTACTGTGCTACAAATAAATAAATACAAATACAAAATCTACTTCCTTTACATCTACTATGAAGTTATACAAAAAGACTCAAGAACTCCATAAATCTTCAATCAAATAATCCAAACTTTCTTCCTGTAAAAAAATAAAACAACAACGGGGTGAGTACTAATGCCCAGTACGAATCTCATAGTTCTCAACCAATAACTAACACACAGATAGAAATGATTATGCATGCAGGGTGATATCATATAGTAGGGTGACATTTTATAATTTCAAAATATCATAAATGCCTTTTTCTCAAAAAACTATTTAAACACTTTTAAGAAAAACCTTCATCCATTAAAATCATCCCTTAACTTTAGAAAACCATAAATCCTTGTGAAACAAACATATTTGAGAAACAACATCATTTACAAATTGTTAACCAATTCCCAAAATATTTCATATTTAATTTCCATTTTTAATATTCCTCTTTGCTTTTCATTCTTCCTTTCTACTCAATATATTTATTTAGAATTCCATAAATTCAAATTCAAGTTCCCTAATTTATTTACAGAACAACACTCATAATTTACCTTTATTGCCACAACTACTTCATTAAGTTTACCATCGCCAATCCATAATCCTCTTACCCATTTTTGGTTTCCATTCTTTACAAATAATGTCTATGCACATTTCCTCTTTAAACCAAACTACACATCAATATGCAATTTCACAAATTCACCACAAGTCACAAATAACATCATCAACTCACACACTTCTCAACAAATATCTCAACACAATCCACCTTTTGCCGACTTACTATGGCGGGATAGCGGGCACCCGATGCATAACACTTTCTACCTTTCGCTGGCTACTATACAGTGGGAAGTGAACTGCCGAAAACCATTTTCTCAAAAGCCATTTTCTTCCAAAAACCATATTTTTCCAAAAAACATTTTTCAACTTTTTTTTTAAAAAAAACCATCCCCACATTTGCCGGCTACTATATGGCGGAATGTGGGCACCCAAAACATTTTCGAAAACCATCCGTTTTTCCACTTTTGTCGGCTACAATATGGCAGGACTGTGTGGATACCCAAAAATCATTTTTTCACTTTCGCCGGCTACTATACGGCGGGACTGTGTGGACACCCAAAAACATTTTTCCACATTTGTCCAGCGATAAGCCTAGACAAGGCAATTGGGCACCTTTAATCCAAAATCACCCCCACATTTGCCGGCTACTATACAGCGGGACGTAGGCCCCCAAAAACCTTTTTCTTCAATTTTTAAAACCATCTCCCACATTTACCGGCTATTATACGGATGGTCGTGGGCACCGAAAAACCATTTTTCAACTTCCCGTGTGGGTACCAACACAACACCACCCAACACAAACTCAACTCAAACTCAACACACCCAACACAACACAACTCAACTCAAACTCAACATAACCCAACACAACACAACTCAAACTCAACACAACCAACACAACACAACTCAACTCAAACTCAACATAACCCAACACAACACAACCCAAACTCAACACAACCCAACACAACACCACTCAAATTCAACACAACCCAATACAACACAACTCAAATTCAACACAACCCAATACAACACAACTCACCGCGATTCAACACAATTCTACATAACCAACACAATCACCATAATTCAACATAATCAACACTATTCAACATGTTTCAACTCAACACCACTAAATATAATTCCATATAATTCAAGGTGAACTCTTAAATTTTCATTTCATCCCAAGGCTCATGTCATCCATATCATTAACTAATCATTTTTCCCCAAATTTCATTTCATATCATAGCATGATTTACAATATCCATAATAAAGGTTCAATCGCTAATTTTTAACATATTTTTCAAACACTTCCAAAAGTCAATTAAACTTGTAGATATACAATTCAATACTTCAATTTCATGATTCTACTTTCCATTTGGGCAAAATCATTATTTATCATCATGAATCAACTTAGGGTTTTCATGAAAAATCAAGAATTTCAAGAAAAATTCAAACTTTTTAAACCATTACTTTTTATTCCAATTTTTCCATTGATTATACACCTAAAGTTCATAATCCACCATATTAACCCAACAATTGAACCCCCAACACTTCAAACCCTAAACCCCCAAATCTCATGATGTACACTATATGCTCAAAAATGGAGATTTTGTATTTATATAGTCAAAATACCACAAATCTATCTATTAATACAAGTATTGAAAGAGAACTAGGACCCCTACCTCAAGAATCAAGCAAAGGAGTAAAGCTTTGAGAACAATCCTTCGCAAATCCGAATTCCAATCGGTTAAAAATGTTGAGCTTCAAGCCTTCTTCACTTTTTGGTAAGAGATCTTGGCCAATCCTTAGGGAAATGAAAGGCATTTGAGGTAAAAAACCTGGGGTTTTCAGACCTAGGGTGAGAGGGATGAAGAGAGGAGAGGAAAGTGTGAAGAATGATCTAGAAAAGTCCCTTTAAACTTGCTGAATTCGCACAGTCCGCTCGAGCGTCACTTTTCCCGCTTGAGCGTACCTGCTTCCAACATAGATTCCAAAACTTCAAACAAGTATAACTCTCTCATCCGGACTCTGTTTTAGGTCGTTCTTGTGTCCAAATTGAAGCCCCGGAAACAAGATTTCCAATGGCTCTAGCCTCACATCCAAATTCAAATTGTGGAAAAATTAAAGGGCAAAAAAGTGACGGCTGATCGTAGGCAAATTATTCGAATTAAAGTTTTTGGTCCAATCTTACTTTACCATCATGTTGCCACCTCAATCAATACTCCAAAAATAAAATAAGGAGGTTCCAAATACACTAATAAAAATGTCAAGGGCAATCTCACTTTCCAGGCTCGAGCGCGCGCAGACCAATAAAGCCGTCCGCTCGAGCGACCACTCCCACGCTCGAGCAGGAATTCACAACTCTCAGAATTTCAGACCATCTGCAAAAATGCTAGGAACCTCCTAAGTCCGCTCGAATGTCAACTTCCCCGCTCGAGCGGAGGGAAAAATTTCGGATCGTTACAGATAAGAACTGTCCAACTGAGAAGAAGTGATCCAACACATTTCCTCAAAAAGTGTTTCGACAAATTAGAAATGGTTTGGACGTGTATCCACTGCACTGAAGTTGTTCGGCATGTCCCATGAAGAATTGTTTGGCCGAACAAAGCTTATCCGACTGATTTTCTTGAAAGGTTTCCCCTATTTTTTCTTTCATTCTAGCTTTCTAAGCTGACTCTTTTGAAAAGTTGATCAATCATTTTTCAAAAACATACTACCAAAAATGGCCAAAATGAATGACAAAGTGCCAAATTACCCTAAAAATATTTTGACAATAGGTTTAAGAGTCCAGAAAAACCTTTTGGCCAAAACGAGTATGGGGAAGATATATCACACTTAATCCCCAACTTGTAATTTGGAACGATCTCTGAATTCTTCATTGAAAACTTTTTATAGAGCACCCAAATTTTAAGGTCGGTCAAAAATGATGTATCTACAACTACTTCTACTTTTTTTTGATGATTTGTTTTATTGATATTTTAAGTCTTTATATATAGATTATGAAATTATAAATAAAAAGTTTAAATTGATTTAATAATTATAATCACATAATTTTTTTTAAAATAAAAAAAGACAATAAACATGATTTTTAAAATACACCATTAATTTTTTAAAGATAAATCTGATAAAATAATGTGATTAAAATTATCAAATCAATCTATTTTTTTTTTATTTTTATGAATAATCTACATATAGAAACCTAAAAATTTAGTAGATCGAATCACCAAAATGGGATTATAGTAAACCCACAGACTCGACTGGATGGTCCAGTCCTCAAAGTTGGGGAGAAACTGGTTACGTTTTTTCTTTGTCTTATCAATGTGACAAAAAGTAAGCTCACGGGTTTTGAAATCAAATATGGTTTGTCTATAGTTGAAATTTCAACTAGACTAGACAATTGAGGTTTCTTATAGGCTAGAGTTAATTAACAGAGCTCTTTTACCGGTTAGTGTTAAGGAAATGATTCAACTGGGAACAAGTATTACCCTTGAAATACGCATTAATTATAACACAAAGTCAAAAAGATTCCCTCAAAACTATCAACATGGCCTTGTTTGGGAATACTCATTTTTAACATTAAAGTTAAAAAGTCAATAAAAATATCAAAAAGTCAACAAACTATATAAAAAATGTCAAATATTTTATTTTTTTCTCTATTTTTTTTTTACATTTTTTCGAAAAAATAAAAAAATTATCCAAAAAAAAATTATTTTCATTTCATGTTTTAACTAAAAACTTTTAAAAAAATATATATTAAAATAATCTGTTTCCTAAATCAAACAACCATGAAAACTCATAAGAAAAAATGGGATACAAAAGGAAAAATTATTAAGTGCCCCTAAATGCCCCATCTTCCCATTCCAAATTAATTACTAATTGCCATGGTCTCTTATGTGGTCTTTGGTAAAGTTCAAAATTAAAAATTAAAAATTAAGTATTGAAATTAAATATTAAATTTTTTAAATTGAAAAGTTGTTTGATAAAAATTTGTACTAAAGTAAAAATCAATTACTAATTGTCATGGTCTCTTAGGTGGTGTTTGGTAAAGTTTAAAATTAAAAATTGAAAATTAAAAATTAAGTATTGAAATTAAATGTTGAATTTTTTAAATTGAAACGTTGTTTGATAAAGATTTGTACTAAACTAAAAAGGGAGATTTACCAATAAATCCCATAATTAGATTTTATGTACCAATTGATCCCCATTTTATTCTTTTGAACCGTTTAGTCCCGAAATATTGTTAGGGATGTAAATAACCCTATTTGACTGTTAATGAATTCGACTGGGTGATGCAAGATTGGGGTGAGGCGAGTGGGTAGCCACGTGCGTGTGTGGTTAATTTGTTTTTTCTTGCGCGTGATACACAGAAGGGGCGTCACAAATGTATAAAAGGCTGTAAGGGCTTTTTGTTGTTGGGCTACGTTTGTGTGTTTTGGACTAAACGGCCAAGCCCACACACCCGCAACCCGGTTACAATTTTGACCCGATTTGTCCATTTATATGTGATCAGTCGTTCTGCTTTGATTGTCTAGTGTGTGAAACCCTACGTTTGACGAGTGAGCTGTGTGGCGATCGGACGGTGTGACGTTGGCAGAAGTGTGCGATACAGGAAGCGTAAGACTGCTAATCCGTCAATGGTGCTGTGACATAGTGCATTCATGGATGGGATGGGTATGTGTTTGTATATTTTGATGTTGGTTTTTGTGTTTTGTAATGTGGTTAGTTGTGTTTATGTGGTTTCCCTGTTGATTCCGTTCCTTATGCTTATTAATGGTGATGAGTCAAATAAGTGTCATGTGTGTGGGTGTGTGTTTATTAGTTGTCTGTTTTTTGGTTGTGTGGTTTTATTGTGCTGCCTGATGTGTGGTGGGGGTTTTAGGTTTTAATTTTGTCTGTTTGTGGTACGGTGGTGCTTGGTGTGGCCCAGCGTAAGACTTTTTTGAGGTTTGGGATTTGTATGCCCTTGTGTGTTTGTGTGTATGTGTGGTTTATAGGGTTTGTTGGGGGTGGGTTGGGGACCACGTCAATTTTTTTTGTTGGGGACCACGTCTGATTCCCGAGTATAGGGTTTATTTGTGTGGGTTGGGTGTTTGTGTGTATGTGTGGTTTTAACATTTTTTATGAAAAGATGGAGTTATAATGCTGTGCGTTTTGGGTTTTGGGGGTGTGTGGTTTTTATGGACTGTGTATTGGTGATTTATTTGTCACTTGTGTGGGACATTGTTTTTTTTTTTTCCATTCCTTGTGAGTGGGAGTAGGGTTAGGTTATTGTTTGTTATGGTATCGGTTGGGGGGGAACAACCCACACAAGTTACACCATGAAAAACACAGACAGACCACACTGTAAAATACCAACTACGAATAACAAAGTTGAACGACCCGAAAGAGAAATAAACGTACCAGTTATACACTGCAATGTCCCGAACCTCTGCGGAATGTCACACACAGCCGTCAGCACACACATTGAAACACGAAAACCCTACCTCCAAAAGTTTTTGAATGTATACTCAGAATTAGTCAAAAACGGAACCCACACCAACATTCCCACGTTACCCCCAAAAGGGCACGACCGTCCAAAACCCACACCAAATATGGAAACTGAATTAATGGACCAACTAAACCCACCAGTAGGACTATGTGGTTAAAGGATAAAAAATGGGACTATTTGGTATAACATATTCTGAAGTAGGATTTATTGGCAAATAATCCTTAAATTTATGAATATTAAATATAAATATCAATATACACAATTATAAATTCATCACAACCATCACTATTGTTGCCACCATGCTATCGCCATCACTACCACCATCATGCCACCACCGCTACCATCACTACTACCACAACCTTCATCACTATTATTATTGTTGTCATAAGTACCACAATTATTTTACTATCACTATTATCGCTATTGCTACCGCCGGCCGCCACCACCATGCCACAGCTACAACCACCACTACCACTACCACTACCACTACCACTACCACTACCACTCTCACTACTACCACCATCACAATATAAAAATTAAAATATACAATTTAAAAAATAATAAATTTCAAATTTGATTTTATACATATCAAACAACTTATTTTTAGTTGGATTATTTACCAATAAATCCTACTTCAGAATATGTTATACCAAATAGTCCCATTTTTTATCCTTTACACCACATAGTCCTACTGGTGGGTTTAGTTGGTCCCATTAATTCAGTTTCGATGTTAGCCGAGACGTGTCACGACACCTGCGCTGAATAAAGTCTGTCACTGGTCGTTGACCCGGGGATAAATCCAGCCTCCTCTTCCCGCATTGTAAGCCAAAAATCAGTCTCACATCACTGCTAGCAAATTTCAGACTCGCCCCTCCAATTTGAAACGCATTATCACGCGCATCATAAGTTTTTATGATTTTAACAATCAGATCATCACACTTTCTGAATTCATTGTGGTTCAACTTGTTGACGTGGATCGCCTCGATCATAATCCAAAATGGTGTTCGCTTTAACTGGTTCATATGTGCCTCTGTCAGTTTCACAGAACTAACAAGTTTAATTATACCAGCAACGTTTGACCTGTAGTTGATCCTCGTGTGCGCCAGCCGCTGTGGGGAGAAGTTAACTTTACTAACATTGCGTCCCACCGTATTATGCTGGACTTTCGCCTGTTTGAAAAGGATGCGTCCCTCCATTTTCACACCTACTTTGTGTGGCTTCGACCCGGATGCTGCCTCAACCCTCGTTTCTCGCACGAACGAGTCCACGGACTCGCACCGTACTGCTATCTGTAACACCAGAAAGTAACTAATTCATCAACTAATCCAACTACTGCATCAAGAAAATAACTCCACAAAGCCAACCCCCATACCAAAATAAAGAACAAATTAAAAAAATCATACTGTACAACATTAAACCAACATCGCACTCCCACTACACAAATGACCTAATACTATCACATTATAAAACATTACTTAATCAAACACCCACACACACCCACACGTACCTACGACCCATGCATAATTCAGCAACATTTCACACCAATATGTGTCCCCACCAACCAATACCATAACAAAATATAATCTAACCCTACTCCCAGTCACACAGAAACAAACAACAAAAAAATTTAAAAAAAAACCCAGACAAATAACAAGGACCACAACCCATACATAAATCAGCAACATTTACAAAAAAAACTAAAACCAAACACACCCAAACCTGCATGTTCACAACAACATGTGTCCCCCCCAACCAATACCATAACAAAATAATCTAACCCTACTCCCAGTCACACAGAAACAAACAACAAAAAATTTAAAAAAAAACCCAGACAAATAACAAGGACCACAACCCATACATAAATCAGCAACATTTACAAAACAAAACTAAAACCAAACACACCCAAACCTGCATGTTCACAACAACATGTGTCCCCCCCCAATACCATAACAAACAATAACTAACTAACCCTACTCCCACTCACACAGGAATGGAAAAAAAAAAACAATGTCCCACACAAGTGACAAATAAATCACCAATACACAGTCCATAAAAACCACACACCCCCAAAACCCAAAACGCACAGCATTATAACTCCATCTTTTCATAAAAAATGTTAAAACCACACATACACACAAACACCCAACCCACACAAATAAACCCTATACTCGGGAATCAGACGTGGTCCCCAACCCACCCCAACAAACCCTATAAACCACACATACACACAAACACACAAGGCATACAAATCCCAAACCTCAAAAAAGTCTTACGCTGGGCCACACCAAGCACCACCGTACCACAAACAGACAAAATTAAAACCTAAAACCCCCACCACACATCAGGCAGCACAATAAAACCACACAACCAAAAAACAGACAACTAATAACACACACCCACACACATGACACTTATTTGACTCATCACCATTAATAAGCATAAGGAACGGAATCAACAGGGAAACCACATAAACACAACTAACGACATTACAAAACACAAAAACCAACATCAAAATATACAAACACATACCCATCCCGTCCATGAATGCACTATGTCACAGCACCGTTGACGGATTAGCAGTCTTACGCTTCCTGTATCGCACACTTCTGCCAACGTCACACCGTCCGATCGCCACACAGCTCACTCGTCAAATGTAGGGTTTCACACAATAGACAATCAAAGCAGAACGACTGATCACATATAAATGGACAAATCGGGTCAAAATTGTAACCGGGTTGCGGGTGTGTGGGCTTGGCCGTTAGTCCAAAAACACAAACGTAGCCCAACAACAAAAAGCCCTTACAGCCTTTTTACATTTGTGACGCCTCTTCTGTGTATCACGCGCAAGAAAAAACAAATTAACCACACACGCACGTGGCTACCCACTCGCCTCACCCCAATCTTGCATCACCCAGTCGAATTCATTAACGGTCAAATAGGGTTATTTACGTCCCTAACAATATTTCGGGACTAAACGGTTCAAAAGAATAAAATGGGGATCAATTGGTACATAAAATCTAATTATGGGATTTATTGGTAAATCTCCCTAAATTTAATCAGAGTTAAGTAAGTTTCACATAATTTAAAATTTTCATAAGTTTTAACCTAATTTCAAGAGACACTTAAAATTCTAAATATTATGAATTATAATTATAAAATAAATTTAATTAATTATTATTTATATTTAATTTTAAATCACTACAACAAATTGCACTTTTGGCGACTAAACAAAATTTAGTCGCCAAAAATTGTGGAATTAGCGACCAAAAGTTATATTAGTCAGCAAAAGTATAATATTTAGCGACTAATTTTTTTTAGTCCGAGTATATTGATTATTGGTGACTAAAAAAAAAATTTAGTCGCTAAAAATGCCACAATTGGCGACTAAAAATTTTTTTAGTCGCTGTATAGTTAGTTTTAGCTACTAAAATTATTTAGTCACCGAATGAAAAACAAAAAATTCACTTTTTATCTTTGGCGACCAAAAGTTTGGTCACCAAAAAGTTATTTTCAGCGACTAAAAAATATTTTCGTTGCTATATAGTTAGTTTTGGCTACTAAAAGTATTTAGTCGCTTAATGAAAAACAAAAAGTTTGGTTGCCAAAAATTTGTTTTCAGCGACTAAACAATATTTTAGTCGTTGTATAGTTAGTTTTGGCTACTAAAATTCTTTCATCGCCGAATGAAAAACAAAAATTTAGTTTTTATTTTTGGCAACCAAACTTTTGGTTGCCAAAAATTTATTTTCAATGACTACAAAATTTGATAGTCGTTGTATAGTTAGTTTTGGCTACTAAAATTATTTAGTCATCGAATGAAAAAAAAACATTTTTTTTTTTTTTATCTTAGGCGAGCAAAAGTTTGGTTGCCAAAAAGGTTATTTTCAGCGACGAACAAAATTTTTAGTCGCCAATTAACTAAAATATTTGGAAGGAGACATTTCAAATTTTGGAGAGATTTATAAAATTGATTGGCGACCAAAATGTTTTGTAGCGAACTGTGTAAAATGAGCATATATATATATATATATATATATTGTTTCCAAACCAATCCCTAAACAAACCAGCACCTCTCCCTCTCTTCAGCGTCTCTCTCCGTCTCCGTCTCCGTCTCCGTCTCCGTCTCCGTCTCCGCTGCTCCTATAGCGATTCCGATCTTGACCCGACCTTTGTTGTATTCCGGACTCGGGTCTCGTGGTTTAATATTGTCATTCATGTCATTTTCCCTTCTTCCACCCATTGAGTTTGAGTATTGGGTTGTCTTGGGCATGTTTGGAACAGGTTGGTTACTAGTTGGCCTAAATTGTTGTTGTCCAGATTTTGACTTCTTCGCTCGAGCGAGAACTCTTGCGCTTGAGCGATAGTCTTCTATCTGTAAAACTTTTGGAAGTTTGTATTCTACGCTCGAGCAACGCATCTTGCGCTTAAGCGAGGACACTTATTATGTCTGGTCACTCGAGCGACAACTCTTGCGCTCGAGCGAGCCTTGCGTATATCAGTTCGCAGCAGCACCATTTTACATCACTTTTTGATCTCTTTTCACTCAAAAACCCTAGACCAGCTCTCTCTCTCTCTCTCTCTCTCTCTAAAATCCGACTTCTCCATACAAATACACCGAGATCTAGGGATCTCTCTACCCTACTCTCTTTGATAAAAAGATAGACCATTTCGTGGGCTCCCATTTGATCCGAATAAGGTCAAGTTTGGTCATCTTTGAGGTTTCTCCACTTCTTCTTTGGGCTTCTACACTTGAGGTAGGGACTCTCTACACCTTAATCAGTTTTAACTTTATAATAGGTTGTTGTGTAAAGATGGTGAGATTTGGGGCTATTTTGAGCAAACCTAGGGTTTGGGTTCAAGTTTGAAATTAGGGTTTCTATGTGGGTGTCATAAATGATTATGGGGTTTGGATATGAGGTCATCTTGTGTTAAAATAGTTAATTTTGGCCCTTGGGTTAATGTTTGGAAAAATGGGGAGCTTTTCCCTAAAATGTCCTGAATAAGTATTTCGTATACATAATGAAATTGGTATGGAAAATGTGAAATTGGGAGGATGTATACATGAATGGTGTTGTTGGATTTGTTTAATCACTCACTTATGGACATTTGATGATTTATCTATTACAGAGATTGTATATTTGTTTAGAAATATCTGCCTTGGGCTATCGGTGGAGGATAGTTATGATTGTTGTAGACATTGCATGTGGCTTAGACGAATTGAAACTAATCCCTTAACCATTATCATTGAATATGATTATGAATTATATACATTGTATATGTATGCTATTTGGGAGGAGAAAGGAGATGTATTTCATGTTTTGAGGAGAAGAAAGGGGATGGACTCCATTGAATTAAGTTGGCCTATATATCCAGGGTGAAAATCCTGAAAACCATTTGTATACATGGGTGCAGATTCCTACGGACGAAATTTCCGTAAAATGGAAAATAGAAATGAATGTATTTGTATGATGATTTTATGTGTTGGAAACTTGTGAGGCGTGATCTCTGTTGATGGGTTAAATACAGTGGATGTACCTATTAAACCAAATGGAATGAATTGAGATACAAGTTCGGCATAACATGATTTTGGAAAGAATTATAAATATTTTGTCGTAGGACAATGAACATGTGCATCATACTTATATCTTGCTAATTCTCATATATTGAGTTAGCATGTTTCTACTAGGCTTTGGCTCACCCTACTTGGGAACCATTTTTAGGTGTTGGAGACATGGCTCTGCCGAGACTATAATTTGGGGAGACCTGGAGCAAGAGCTTCCTTTTATTGTATTTATTTTGTATAGCCAAGGGTTAAGTTGTATTGAGTTAGACTCTTTCTTTTGCTGTAACCAAGCCATGTCTTGGAAAGATAAGACATTTATTTTGTTGATTATTAACTGGTACTACATGCTATAGATTTAGAATAAACATTTATGAATGTATATTGCATGTGTTATCTTTTGTAATACAAACTCTGATGAATGAACGCATACCATTTCTACTATACTCACTTCTCTTATGAGTTGGATTAATTGCATTTTTTGGGGGCGTTACAACTTGGTATCAAAGCATACCGGGTTTGAATACTTTGGATATGTGGGAAGTGGTTAGTACCACAATGGGTCTGTCTCGCTTGGTTGAGACGTTGGTATGTATTGTGTGCCTATGTGATAAGATGCTTATATGATTATATGGGTATGGGATTTAGTTCCTAAGATGTTGATTGGGTCTATGGGTTCCTGAAAGTCCTATTAGAAGAGCAGTTGATCACTACTGTTTCTAATCGGAACTCTAGCAACACCGTTGGACGATCATTATCTAGGAAGGAAATTCGTATGTATTTATATGATTACATGCTTATATGGAGTGATTTACTGTTGTCCATCGCATTAGGACGCGAGTAAGTTAGCTTCAACATATTTGTAAATGTGTTAATACCTGTTGTTACCTTTATTAGGATGTCAGAATGGGGACATGGTGGTGGTAGGCGTGGTAGGCCTAGAAGGCATGAGATGCCTCTACTGGATGATATTCCAGCACAAGAAGAAAGGATTGGTCAGGCCAATGTGGCTGAACTAGTTGGTCAACAGGCCATGGGCGCCTTAGCCTGTGAAATGGCCGGAGCATTGAGGAAATCCATGGACATTCTCAGGGCTGAGAATCAAGTCCAGGCCCAAGTAGCTGAAGCATGGCCATCTTTTCTAAAGAGAGAGTTTTTTCGGTCGAATCCGGATGTGTTTTTGGCTGATCCCAAGAAGCCACTAAAAGCGGATGAGTGGCTAGAGCAGATGGTGAAGACGTTTGAGATGCTCGACATCAAAGATGGGGGGTTTGAGAGTGACCTTGGCATCCTTCCAACTAAAGGGAGACGCAGGTCAATGGTGGAAGTATGCGCGAGGGCGCATTGGAAGGACTTGGGAGGCTTTTGTTGACGCCTTCCAGGATAAGCTTTTACCTCCCACTGTTAGGGAGAAGTTGAGAGACTAGTTCTCTAAGTTGGTGCAGTTGACACATCAGTGGCTGAGTTTAAGGCCATATTCACTAGTTTGTCAAGGTTTGCACCGCAGTTAGTGCCGACCGAGGAGCGCCGTTGTCTGGAGTTTGAGAAGAGGTTGAGGACCGGGTTGATGTTTAAAGTGGCCGATTCGATAATTAGGGAATATGGATGCCTTGTGGTGGAGGCAGCAACTCATCTAGAGACCGTAATGCAAATGGAGGAAGAGAGGATGAGGGGCTCTAGGAGGAGTTAGGATGTGCAGGGGTATAGTAAGAGGCAAAGGGTTCTAACCCTCAGTCGTCCCAAAGACCTCAGTCGAGGTCCACTTTTCCAATATCGAGTTCGGGTCTAGGAGAGGTGGTGACATCACTTGTTTCAAATGTTGTCAGTTGGGCCACAAGTCTCTAGCTTGCCTACAAAGAGGAGGAGGGCAGCGAGCAGTATCGTCTTCAGCTCGCTCTCAGGGCCAGAGTTAGGGGAGAGGCCAGTCGCTCACTTGTTATCAGTGTGGACAGGCGGGGCACATGAAAAGGTTTTGTCCACAACTGGGTGGCACATCTGGTGTGTTTGGTTTGAGGCAAACACAGAGCCACCAACCACATAGTCAACACAGACCTCGAAGGCTAATCAGGGAGCCTCTTTGGCTCAGTCAGTGCATCGAACATATGCTCCGAGGGGTGAGTAGGTTGAGCAAAGACCTACGGGGCGTGTGTATGCTGTTACAATGCCAGATCTAGTACCAGTGCCTTCTGTAGTGAGAGGTACCTTCTTGTTTTGCAATTCAGTTGCTAATATGTTAGTTGATACGGGTGCATCCCATTCTTTTATTTCATTTGCATTTGCATTAGTTTTGGGGTTGGAGTTGGCACAGTTAGCACCTCCTATTTGTGTAGAGTCACCTATTGGTGGTGAGGTTATCTTGAAATAGGGGAGTCGGGGTTGTGACATCGAGGTTGCCGGTCATCGATTGCCTTTTTCATTCGTATTGTTTGATATGTCTAGTTTTGATGTCATCTTGGGTATGGATTGGTTATTGTCATACTGGGTTGTTATAGATTGCTACCGTTAGAGGGTTACTATATGTACCTCGAGCGGCAATTGTTTTTACTTCTTGGGGTATTGGGTGGATAGAGTCTTATCATCAACATATGATTCGCGCGGGCGAAGTGAACTTAGTTGCCTTCTTGCTAGATTTTTGACTAGTGAGTGTGATGAAGTCCGGGTTGAGTTGCCAATGGTAGTTTGTGAATACTCGGATGCCTTTCCTGACGATCTTCTAGTTTACCACCTCACCGGGAGATCGAGTTCTCTATTGATTTAGTGTCTGGCACGACACTGTATCGGTTTGCACCAGCTAAGTTGAGTGAGTTGAAGATTCAACTCTAGGAATTGTTAGATAAGGGTTTCATTCGCCCTAGTACTTCACCTTGGGGAGCACCAGTTCTCTTTGCTAAAAAGAAAGATAGAGCGTTGCAACTTTGTATAGATTATCAGAAGTTGAACCGGGTAACTGTTAATAACAAGTACTTGATGCCTCATATAGATGACTTGTTTGACTAGTTGAAGGGGCCTTGTTGCTTCTCTAAGATAGACCAAAGATCGGGTTATCACCAGTTGAGGGTTCCGTACGCGGTATGGCCATTATGAGTTTCTAGTGATGCCTTTTGGGCTAACCAATGCACCGACTATATTTATGGATTTGAAGAACCGGATCTTTCGTGACTTCTTAGATTGTTGTGGTTATCTTTATGGACAACATTTTGATTTACTCACCCTCTGAGGAGGAGCACAAGGAACATTTGCAAATAGTGCTTGAATTACTTAGAACCCATTAGTTGTATGCTAAGTTTGGGAAGTGTGAGTTCTAGATGAAAGAGGTTAAGTTCTTGGGCCATATGGTGTCTGGGGAAGGGGTAACTGTAGACTCATCCAAGATAGAGGCAATGCAAGATTGGGCACAATCTAAGAATGTTTTAGAGATCCGTAGCTTCTTGGGGTTGCCGTATTATCGAAGATTTGTGAAGGATTTCTCTAGATTAGCTTCACCGTTAACTAGACTGACGAGGAATGGAGTTAAGTTTGTGTGGAATGAGACTTGTGAGAAGTCATTTAAAGAGCTTAAAGTTAGACTTACCACTGCTCTAGTCTTGATTATCCCGGAGAGGGGTTTGGGTTATTCAGTTTATTATGATGCTTCACGGGTGTAGACACCCCATTTTTGACCGACCTTAAGACTCAGATGTCACCGATTGAGCGCTCGGTTATGTTGCATGTTGTGCTCGTTCAGAAGTCTCAGAGTCGCGGCCGTGCGCCCTGCCTCCGAACTTCCGAATCCTCTTCTGTGCCTTGTCTCGGTTTGCGAACCAGACTCGGTTTTCTCTGTTTTCTTTCCTGAGGGGAGGGAGTAGTCCCGTAGACTATCTCTCAATGGCCGTGGGCTACATTTCGTGCTCGTAGGCCATTTTGCCCATTTCGGAGCCCGGTTCCCGATTTTCGGAGCCGTCAGGCCGTGTGCCTCGGTTCGGAACCGCCTAACCATCTCCGATTCCTCCGGTTCTTGGCAAGTGCCTCTGTTTTATCATACCGAGGAACACTGGGGTCTCAGATACCCACTTCGTGGCTGAATGCCACTTTCGGTGCTTACAGCCGGTTTTCGGGCCCCGAACCTCGCGGTTTGGCCCCGAGCATTCATTTTGCATCAGTTTTTGTTCAATTTTGGCAGGTACCTCTGTTTTAGCATCGGGAAGATCACTGGAGGGTGGGAGGCCAGCAATTATCTCAGATAACCAGTTATGCTCCTCCGGCGCCCGTTTTTCTCACTTCCGGGCTAATGTTGAACACCCTAGGCCCATTTTCTTCCAACCAAAGCTACATATTTGTGATGAGGGCACATGGAGGACCCTAAAAGGTGATGGCCGGCCAGTAATTGTGTTTTTCATTTTGAGCCTCTCCTTCAAGTGATTGTTGTGACTCCTGTTTCACAGTTGCCAAATTCCAACCATGGGGCCTTGTTTTACACACCTAGGAGGACCCTAAAAAGTGGTGGCCGGCCATTAATTTTTTGTTCCATTTTTGGCCATGGCCGGCCGGCCATGAGGAGTGGCTGGCCGACCAGTGGGGTGGCCGGCCGGCCACCTTCAAGAATTCCACCTGGCCGGCCAGCTTTCTGCTTTTTAACACTTTCCAGCTGTCCAGCTGCTTTTCAAAATATCCCTGTCCTTCGGGGGATATTTTGGGAGGGAAAGCTTGGATGCATTTCCCTCCCCTTTTACACCCTTTTGATCCATTTAAGGGGCTGGACAGCTCCTTGTTAGGGTTAGAACATTTCACCTCAAGAGCTTCTCTTCCAAAACCTCCATTTCCATAGCCAAAAACCCTAAAAAGCTTCAAGTTCTAGCTCTTTTCTTCATCAACCCTAAGCACCATCATCACCACCTCCATTTCAGCAGAAAAGGGAGCTTTTCCAAAGGCTAAGAAGCAACAAATTGAAGCCAAGAAGCCCTAAAAGACTTGTCTCCAAGGGTAAGCCTCTAATTCCCTTTTTCTTGCCTAATTTTGCTTCAATTCTTTACCCTACTTGCTCACTATTTTGGGCTCCGACCCCTACTTATTTTAGGCTTATTTTGAGCTCCTATACAACATTGTAGAAGGGCTCAACCCTGTTTGGCATCTCTATCATGCACTTGCTTCAATAGCACCTTCTATGCCAATATTTTGCATGTTTTGTTTAGCTTATAAGTGATCTGTTTTCGAGCCTGATATAAACTGTGAGTGGGCCTATTTTGAGCCCCTCTTCAACATTGAAGAAGGGCTCAACCATTTTTGGCCTCTCTATCATGCACTTGCTTTGTAATTCTTCCAATTTACCGTAAAATTGCATGATTTCTTTAGCCTATTTGAAGTCTGATTTTGAGCATGTCATTAACTGAGAGTGAGCTTATTTTAGGTCCCTCTACATTATTGTAGAAGGGATCAACTTGGTTTGGGGTCTCCATATTACACTTGCCTTTATATCTCTCTTTGGCCCCATTTTGCATGCCTTTTTGAGCTTACTTGGATTCTGTTTTGAGCCTTCATCAGGCTTATAGAGTGTCTTAAAATGACCCATTCTTCATGTTTTGTTAAGGGTATTAGGCCATTTGGTGCATGCTTTTGGTACTTCATGTAATACCATCTTTGATTCCGTAAAATTGCATGCTTTGTTAGGCTTTCTTAGCTTCTGTTTTGAGCCTTCATCAGGCTTAGAGAGTGTCTTAAAATGACCCATTCTTCATGTTTTGTTAAGGGTCAAGGTTTTTTGGTGATTGCTTATGGTACCTTAGGTTATAGCCTTTGTTGGCTCATTATTTTGCATGCTATGTTGAGCATATCTACATACTGAATTGGGAGATGTCATCTACTGTAATTGTGCATATTTTTGGTCCCTCTTTAATGTTGTAGAACTGATTTTTCTGGTTTGAGCATTGTATATACCACTTGCTTTGTAATTCCCCTCTTTTCCCCCATTTTTGCATGCTATTTTTGCCATACTTGTGACCATTGTTTGGCCATACTTTGTACTGAAAAAATGCTAGTTTAGGGGCTGCCTTGCTACTGTTTTACATGTTATGTCCATATTGTGCATGTTTAGTAGGGCTGTAGGCCGTTTCGGGTGCGTAACATTGCATTTCGGGCATCGGGTGTAATTTTGTCATAATTCGGGGGCTATTTGTGCATCATTTTAGCTACTGAAATTTGCATTTTTCATATACCATATGCCAAGTTTCATTTGCACGCCATTTCATGCCTGTATGCATCGCCTCGGTTTGCGCACCCGTGGGCACGCATTTCGAGGCACTTCATTTTTATCTTACGGCCTCTCATGTGAGTGTGGCTGAGGCTCACTCACGTTAGTATAAGTCCATTTCACATTTTCATGTCATTTCATGCTTTAATCCATCGCCTCGATTTGCGCGCCCGTGAGCACGCGTTTCGAGGCACTCATTTTTATCCGACGGCCTCCCGTGTGAGTGTAGCTGAGGCTCTCTCATGTTAGTGTAAGTCCATTTCGCATTCTGTATGTCATTTTAGTCTCATCGCATTGCGTATGCCATTTTCTCGGTTTGCGTGCCAGTGTGCACGTATTTCGAGGCGCTTCATTTTCATCTATCGGCCTCCCGTGTGAGTGTAGCTGAGGCTCTCTCATGTTGGTATAAGTCCATTCTACATTCTGTATGCCATTTTTCGCATCATTGCATTCCGTATGCCATTTTCTCGGTTTGCGTACCCGTGGGCACGCATTTCGAGACATCTCATTTTAGTCTTATTGCATATCATTTCCATGTCATTTCATGCCTTACGGCCATCGCCTCGGTTTGCGCGCCCGCGGGCACGCATTTCGAGGCACTTCTTTTTTATCCAACGGCCTCTTATGTGAGTGTGGCTGAGGTCCACTCATGTTAGTGTAAGTCCAATTGCATCATGTATGCCATTTTATGCCTTAGGATCATCGCCTCGGTTTGCGTGCCCGCGTGCACGCATTTCGAGGCATCTCATTTTCATAGCATTGTGCATGCTAGGATTGTATTTTAGTTACATTCATGCATATCATGCATATTGCATCGTGTTCGGGATAGGCGTTAGCCCGGGCACGGGAAACGAGGCACGTTTCGTACTCCGAGTGACGGAACGGGTCTCAATTCCCAAGTCACCGACACTCCGGATTACCCATGATGGAGTTAGGTTTTGTTGTAGCATTCATCTGCATTCATCCTATATTGAGTTGTGCAATCCGATTCCTCGGCCATCATGCATCGATATGCGTGATTGGTGGCACGAGGATCGAGGCATGCATATATTTGTGAAATACATTGCTATGCCCTTTTCCTGCTCTCTGTTGCAGCATATCAAGAATCAGCAACTTTTCGGAGTCTGGCGCGCATTTCGAGAAAAATTGCAAACAGAGGCTAATCGGGGCATCCCAGTGGATTTCCGCGCAAGGCAGCCCAGCATACATCATTCATCAGAATCAAGGCAGCCCCTGGCTTGCAAGCCAATTTTACAGCTTTCCTAGTTAATTTGATAATTAATTAGGAATTTGAATTTATTTCTGCATATTTATTCGGACTGTAATATTCTTTCATTCGGACTGTATTATTTATTCGGACCCTCTGCGCGAGGGCATAATTGTAATAAGTGTGGGTGAGTGTGATGTATGTCTTCCAACCCCACGTCTTTCTCCTTTTTATTTACCCGCTTACGATGGTTAGATATAGGGCATATTTCAATTAGCATACAGTATGACAGCATGTTTGCATCATTCATCTGTTTTGCACGCACCGGGCTCGGCGCATCATACAAACTGCATTTGTATTTCAATTCCAAATTGAATACGTGTTAGTTGTAGCATTCCATATGCCATGTTTAGAATAGCCGAGCCTGCTATAGTTGCATCTTTGCATGTGTTGCATTAGGCATTTCTGTATATTTAGGATCATGCATGATTTCTAATGAATTTGTTTTGGCTTGGAGTACTCGGTGAGTTTTATGCTTTAGCATCCTTGCATGCGTGTGAGTGTTGCCATGATAGCATGCTTGCCATGAGGCTATGTGCTTATATGATATAACTGCCTGAATGCCTGTGGGTGGAGGTTGAGTTACTTGGATTGGACAATTCATCAAATGTTTGTTTTAAGCCCACTAGATAGTGGCAAAATCATCTTTTCTAAGCCCACCTGAGGGTGGCAAATCCGCGTCTTAGCCTACCTGCGGGTAGCACCATCAAACCATTTTCAAACAAACAAACATGAAGTGTTTTGTTCCAATTCAGGCGACTCAGTCTATACTTGTTTGCTGCGAGCATCACATAGTAACCTAGGCTAATAACCGGAATAAGAACTCACAATGTTTTCAAAATAAGATATCATGGTTAGTAGAGGCCGGTCTTTGACCGGGCGAGCGGGGGTGCTCACGAAGTGACCTTCCCCAATCGTACCCAAGTTCCCGAGCCGAGGCAACTTTGGTGATGACGGACACGTGGCCTTTGGCACCGAGTCAGGGTTTCCTAAATTTCCCATTAAAAAAAAACATTTAGGTGGCGACTCTGTATCTGGCGAAGCAGTCCATGTTTGGCACTTCTTTCAAAAAATCTGTTTTTCAAAACGATTTGCCGGATTTGGACTCTTTGGTTCAAGATTAAGAACCGTGACATTTGAGTCCTTGAACTGTAGTGACCCCAATATGAACAGAACGGGACTTAACCCTCCCGGGGCGTTCGGGGACGTCTACAGTTTCTGGCGACTCTGCTGGGGACTTAGAGAACTTAACTCGAACTCATGATATCTGTTTTTGACTACATTTGTGTGTTTCTTTGCATTGCATTTGCATTGGTGCGCCTAGGACACCGTGTTTGCCATGTGCCATTCCCGAACGATTTGCCGGAGGCTTTCTTGTCAAGGCATGTCCATAAGGCTGATCGGCTCTGGGCTCTGACAGCATGGAACACAAACCCCGGTTTTTACCGGGGCACCCTTTCTGACCATTCGACCTAGTGCATACTCGGATCCTTAGTGACCATTCCAAACTAGGACAGGTTGCTTACCCGTTTATAGGTTGTTTGAAGCCGCTGCGTGCGTAGTGAAACCCTAGTTCCTGACAAAATAGGACAGGGAAACCCTACCCCAACATAGGGGTGTTTTGGCTCTCACTTATCTGTTATGTGCTTTAGAGTGCGTCTCTACAGGAATGCATGTATCAGTCTATAAGTTTGGGCATCAGGCCTGCGGGCATCATTCAGGCCTGCGGGCATCAATCAGGCCTGCGGGCATCAGTCAGTATCTGAGAATCAGTTGTCTGCGGATATCCGATTCAGTTTTGGGGAACAGTAATACAGGAACAGTGACCAGTACTCAGGGACAGTGTGTTTTCAGCTTACCAACTGCGTGTTGTATGCCCGACTGTGTGTTGTGTGTATTTAATTTGAGCTGTTATGCTGCCCGTTTTTCTGGTTATTTATTTCCTTTTCACTTTATTATCTTTTTTTGCTAGGGCAGGTTTGTAGCACGATTGCTTCCGAACCCGTAGATACTCCCCAAGCACTCTGTTTAAACACAAGAGAAGATGTTTACTCCATGGATTTCCATGTTTTCACAAAAAGCCCCAATTTCTAGGTTTTCACAAAGTCTAAACATTTTTCATCTTCTTTATGAACTCTCTCCATACATATCAATCTCAATCTACAAGGTTCCACACTTCTCAAATATTCTTTAAAAGAAGATGAGATGAGTTTTTCTTTAAGCAAAAATCAACAATTTCTTGAGCCCTAGGCTCCATTTTCGAAATACATAGAGGGTTTCACAAAATCAACAAGAAACTTGTATAAATACACATGTAACTCGAAGGAAACCCTACCTCAAAGGCTTGAGAAGGAGCAAGATGAAACCTAGAGTTAGAAGATGAGAGAGAGCCTTGGATTTGCTTCCACCAAATGAAACCCAGCTTTGATTCTTCAAAATCTTAAAAGAGATGATGATGTTCTTGACCCAAGATGAGCAAAATCAAAGAGGTGTAGATGTTTGAGGGGTTTTCTAGAGAGAAGGAGGAGAAATAGAGTTTAATGAGAGATACATTCGGTTCAAAATGATACAAAAAACAGAGTTTCAGACTTCCCAGTTGGCCACTCGTGCGGCCCATTTTCTCTACTCATGCGCTCTAGACAGTAGCCAATTTTCTGGGTGTCAAGCTTGGCCGCTCGTGCGGCCCCTCCCACCACTCGAGCTGCCCACTTCTGCACGTGCGGCCTTGGCCCAGCAGCTCACAAATTCCACTTCGACCCCGGCACCCCAAACTCACCCGTGCACCCTCCGAAACAACCGAAAATTCAACACCAAGGAAAAGTGGATAAGAAACAATCTCCGGACATTTCAATTTGACAAGAATAAAAGGAGAACGAAGCGAAAGAAAGAAAGAACAAAAGAAAAAGAAGGCCGGTCATCACAATATTGGAAACCACAATCATCGCCTGTGTACTAAGAGCCATAGTGTTATTAATAGCTTTGATATCATTCCGATTACCAATAACACTAGAACCCTCATTTACAGGAATAGTGTATGACTGCACCATTGGTAACCTCTCATTTTCCTGCATTATAGGCACCTCATGCATGTCCGCACCTTTGATGGCTAAGGTCAGGAATGACATGATTACACAAGAAGATAAAACAAATTTTTCTCTAACAACACTTGACACTTTCGTATCTCTACCTATCCTCTTTGTCACTTTTTATACACTCCGCCGATCTAATATTTGATGCATATCTGCTAAAATCTATTGTTTGTCAACATTTTGGGCACCAGAGATGCTTCAAAATCCCCACAAAGATCATGACACGACATAAGCAACATTATTATAATTTTATTTATTTATTTTTTTTTTACATCTCAGATTATTTTCTCACATATGTTTGTCTAATTTTTGTTTTGATCACTGACATTTTTTTTTTCTCTCTACCACCTTCCCATCTCCATATTTTACTTTGATGATGTCAAAGGGGGAGAAAAATATGAATTGAATTGTTTTGAATTGTGAATTGCTGTGAATTGTTGTGCATATATCAAATATCTTATGTGGCAAAATTATCAAATATTTTGTTGATTTTAATTTTGTATCAAACCCATTCATGTATTGCCATCATCAAAAAGGGGGAGATTGTTAATCATGTTGTTTAATTTTGATGATGTCTAATATATTAATTAAAAAATAAATAATATACATATTTGACACAAAATATTATTTGTTTAAAATATACATACTTTATGATACATTTGTTATACATATTATTTAAATAAAAATATTTGAAAATTTTACTATTCATGTTTTAATCACTATTCATCCTTTGACAAATCCTTGAAGATGATTTGCCTCCAGAATGAAAAAGAAAAAGTTGCAAGTTGGTTTGAATTTGCTTGAAAAAAGAAAAAGAAAAAGTTGCAAAGTAGACACAATTTTCATATGGCTTTTGACTTCAAGGAACCCATAATAATGGAGCTTTGTGCTTACTTCTCATAATCCGAAGAAGCGTCTGTCTCTCTAATGGGTATAATTTTTAATATAAATAGAAGTGATGTGTGCGGAGAAAAATCAAGAACTTGAAGAGAAAAAAAATATGTGCGCTCCAAAAATTTTGAGTATATTGTATTCTGCTCTTTCATTTTCAAATCTAAGTGTAGCCTTTGTTCTTACATTTTCATATCTACTCTTTGTGAGAGAATTATTGTAAAAGAGCGTTTAAGTACCTCTTATTTTTATTCATTATTTTGTAAAAAAAAATTGTAAGGGTAAGGCATTTACTGTTGAGTGAGGCTCAATAGATAAAAGTAAGACCTGTGCAAAATCCACAAGCTTAGTAAAGACTTGGTGGTGTATTGATTCATTTTGATAGTAAGGAAATACTCAAGAAGGTTCCTTGGGGAGTGGACGTAGGCCCAGCGTGTCGAACCACTATAAATCTCAGTGTTTGATTTTCTCTCCCTATCTCTCTTACTTTTATATTGATAATTATTATTTTGTTTTTTATTTGTTAAAATTATGAATATTTTGTTTATTAATTTTAATATTGTAAATTTTTTTTAATAACCCAATTTACCTCCCTCTTGGGTTGCCTACCTGGGATAATAGAAATATTACAATGCAAAAATTCACAAGTCAATTTTAGTTGAAGGAAATGTAATAACACTTCGAAAAAAGATACTTGTACCTCATTCACTACAAGAAATTACACTTTTGGCGACTACTTTTGGCAACGACGTCAATTTTTCATTGCCAAAAGTATATTTTTGGTGACACAGTGATCAATTTCGTTGGTAAAAGTATACCTTTACCGACGCAATNTTGCTACCGTCGCTAAAAAAACATAACATTCTTTAGCGCCAAAATTTCAAAACTTTTAGCTACGAGGCTTATGTTTTAGCAACACAATGAGCGTTACTATTAGTGTGCTTACTTTTGGCGACGACAAGTTGGCATGGGCAAAGAGTTAACCATTTAGCGACGATAACACTATTCGTCGGTAAAAGTTTTGCTAGTGGAATGATGCGATTAGTGATTTGTGTTTTTATTATAACTTTTCAAAGAGTTTTAAATATTCTAGTTACTGAATTGTAAAATTAAAATGATCATTGAATTAGATCACAAAATGAACCAATTAAGCTCAAATACACTCTTAAATTGAGATGACTAATTTGAGAAAATTTTAAACTTTTTCAAAGAATATGGTTAGATTATCAATTTCAATATGTTTGGTTTTATGTTCAGAAACTAGTTTCAAATTTTTTTTTCCTAAAAAACTAAAAAAAATTGGGGGAAAAAAAAGTACTTATTATTTTTGTGTAATTTTATCTTTTAGATCATAAATACTTTTTAAAATTTTAAAAATATAATTTTGATTTTTATTGCTCTCAAATTATTTTTAATTTTTTCAAAAAAAAATCTAAAAATTGTTTTGAAATAATTTTTGTTTGTTTGTTTGTTTGTTTGTTTTTGGGTGATCTACTGATCAGCAATGGCATTTCCCTCTTAAAATTAACTCCTTTTTTTCCCTTCATCAATCTCTACGATTTCACTTACACACACTTCTCTCACAATTCGTAGTTCTCTCTCCCTTATGATTTCACTCTTGATCGTAGGGTTTGTGCCGCTTGCTGTTGCCGTGCAAGATGGTCAGTGCTTTAGTCTGCCCCTACAGGTTTGTTCCCTTTTTGCTTTGTATCTCAATGCCCCTGTTTCTCTCTCTCAATTTTTTATCTGAATCTATGTTTGTCTATTTCACTTCTTCTACTACTGCTTCTATCTACACATTTTGTAACTTCTCGTTCTGTCAAGCATCTTAGATAGTTTTCTGGGTTATTGTTGTTTCTTGTAAAGATTGAGACCCTCATGGTGTTTTCTCTCATTTGGCTCTCAGCATCTGAAGAACATTTTTAAGTGCAAGAGTTGGCAGCAATGTTAAACAAAAGAAATCTAAAGTCCCAACTTTTTTTCTGATTGTTTTTTTGTTGTTGTCGTTTTTGTTTTTGTTTTGTTTATTTTTTTCTTGCTTTAGTATTTTTAAAAATTATCAAGTCCCCAAAAAACAAAAGAAAAGTAAAAATCCAAACAAATTGAGGCCAAACAGGGAGTAAAAATCCAAACAAATTCAGTAAGGCACTCATAAGTGATCCAAACAGAGATTTCTTTTTTGTCCTGCTCTATGATATCTAGATGTGTTCATATGAAGGGAACAAAACTATATTGTATTTTGTAGTCACTATTATGTGTAATTAAAATTTACTAGTTTTTCTTTGTCATACTTTCACCACTGCCATGTGGCACTAGTAGGACTTATGGAATAGGATTGCTCATGGAAGCCTGGCCAACCTAGGCCTCCATGTTGATTCGCTCTAATTTTTGCTCCCAGACTTTTAATACTCTACTCTGACATATGAACAATACCAATTTTATCAAATCTGCAACTACTTTCATGTTCATTTTTCTATTTGAGTGACGAAATGCATAATTTGCTTACATTTGCTTGTTGGGATTTTTGCATGTGTAGAAGGATATACTATCTACTCTAAAAAAACTGTAATCATGAATCATGATGCTTTATTGAGTTGACTTGTTCTTTTCATAACACACAGTAGTGGACTTCATGTCTCTCAATATTCCCATGTGCCTATTATATTTGATGCCAGTAGAATTCGGTAAGGTCCTTAGAGTACATTTAAAAAATTTAAAGTCTGATTCATTTAATGGAGTTAGGGCATGTTATCTCTTTTGTGTGTGTGTGGTGTTATCTCTCTGGATGTATGTGTGTAAAAAGTTTTTAAAGGACTTAGTGCTCATGATGTGCTATGCTATATCGACATTTACAAGTCTTGGGGGTAGAGATGGCAATCGAAACCCGACCCGACGGGGACCCGATCCCCCGACCCCGAATTGAGTGGTGATTCCCCGAAAAATACCCCTGGCAGGCCGGGGGTGGTATTAAAATTAAATCCCCGATGATATACGGGTCGGGGACGGGGATACATGTTTCAGCCCCGGACCCGCCCCGACCCCGGCCCCGGCCCGGCCCCGATCCCGATCCCGATCCCCGCCGCGTTTTTCCCGATGTAAAATTACTGTTCTACCCTTGTATATATATATAACATATGTGTGTAGGGTTTGGTTAAACCAAACCTCAGCCTCATCTCAGTCCCTTTTATCTTCCTCTCTGTCTCTTCTCTCTCTCTCTCTCTCCTCTCTCTCTTCTACTCTCTCTCTCGCACCTCTCCGCGACGCCGATCGCCTCCTCCGTCGTCCTCCTCCACCGTTCGTCCTCCTCCTCCGCCGATCGTCCTCTTTCGACACAGATCTCAGTTGTTTTGAAACAGATTTTGTGTATGTATACAGATTTTTTTTTGTGTTGTTGAAACAATTTTTTATATGTGTATGTATACAAAAAAAAAATTTAATTTTTTTTGAACGAATACAGATCTGTTCAACAGATCCTTTTGTGTGTATGCAGATTTTTTTTTTTATTTTTTTTGCACGAAAACAGATCTGTTGTTGAAACAAATCAGTTTGTGTGTTAATACATGTATGGTGGTGATGTTGTTGTTGATGGTGTTGTTGAACAAAACAAATCTGTTATTCTTTTTTTATCTGTTATTGATTTTTTGATCTGTTGATGATGATCTGTAATTTTTTTTTGATCTATTGATGATGATCTGTAATTTTTTGTTTTTGATCTCTGTTGTTGATGATGAGCTTCATCTATTTTTTATTATCTGTTGATCTGTTGTTTTTTGATCTGTTGATGAGGATCGGGGAATTTCGGGGTCGGGAAAACCCGATCCCCATTGGGGACGGGGATGGGAACTGTGATTGGTTCCCCGTCGGGGATCAGGGCCGGGAACGGGGAAGTTTTGGCCATCGGGGATAGGGGACGGGGAGGGTGATCCCCGGCCCCCCGCCCGCCCCGTTGCCATTCCTACTTGGGGGCTTGATATCTTAGTTTACTCGGGGATATTCCTTTCAAGTTCTTTCTGATTAATTGCTTTTATTCATTTTACTTTTAGTATGCAATTAACCCAACATTTTGAGGTAAATTTCATACATTTGGAGCTGTAGATATCTCATTGAAGTTTTGGTTGTACTTGAACAATTAGTCAGCTATTTTTTAACTGGTAGGTTGATTAACAGCTATCCAAAAATGGGGATAAGGCTGCGTATATCTTGCTCTCTCCACACCTTACTTTAGCTGAGGACTAATATTCGATAGGTCATAAGGATTTGGCAACTATAAGATACTAGTATTTGTGTTAGATTTTAAGAAGTCTAAAATTTCTTTTGGATGCTTGTGAGGTCAAGTTCCAAAATAGTTTGACCACAGCTTGTTTAGCATGGTATCTTGTGAGATTGTGAAGCCTAAGATTTATATGCCTAACATTTGTGTTTGTGATGCTGGTGCTGACTGAAAAGGGTAAAAGTTTAAAGGCTGGCTCTACCACCTGATATATAGGAAAAAGTTCTATCAATACCTGGTTAGGAGACAAGGTAATGTGGGCTTGATAGTGTTAAATGTTAGATGCCTCTCTTGATTGGTAGTTTGTGTGTTGGACACTTGTTGACTAGTGACCCGCTTCTCTTGATTGGAGACTTGCTAAAAAGTTGTATGTTAGTTGCCCAGGAAATATACGAAAGTATATGAGCTTGCACATTTTTCCTTGAGGTATTTGTAGTACAATTTTATCAAGCTATTTTTATAGTACAGTTTTATGAAGATATTATTGGAATCATGGAGTTTCATAATCAATAGAGAAACAATACATATGCCTACTATACCTTTCTTTTTCTATCCTTCTTGAACTTTTTCTATCCTTCTTTTAGTTGTTTGTTAAACTTTGTTAGGTTTCATTTTTTTTGTCCACAACATAGGCTTAGGCTTGCTATTGCTATTTCACTTCCTTCTCACACTTATCCAATTCATGACTAAGTTTAGTAATGTACATGAAATTTTTTTTTTTTTTTTTTTTGTTGATAAATGTAAAAAACACTTAACTTAATATATAATATATGCAGATAGAATATAATTTTAAAGGATTTGTTGGTTGAAACCTTGATACAAAATTAAAAAGCCTATAGCTAGATGCACCTTTATTGACGATGATGTGTCACTCTACAATTATTATATTAACTACTTTGTCTTTATGTTAAAAAATAAAAAAATAAATAATAATAATAATAATAATATTATATAAAGGTTGTGTCCTATTGGTATTAACTACTATCTTATGATCAGATATGGACAGGAGTTGGATGTTAATTTCTAACAGATTCAGTCAGCCATATGTAGATGGGGTGAACTCATTTATTGAATTTGCAAAGGTTCATTTGGGTGAGGCTAGGGAGATTAAGTGCCCATGCATCAATTGTTGTAACTTTTATAAGCAGGAGTATGATATTGTGAAGGCTCATTTGCTCATAAGTGGGATGATAGTATCATACACCACTTGGTTAGAACACGGTGAACTTCCAGAACACAATAACCTTGATGAAAGCAATGGTGAGAATGACGAGGATCAAGATGAATATGATGAACTAATAGAGGACTATCAGAGAGCAAATTTTATGGAGGTGAACTCTAGAAAGATAGGATGTACGACACTTTGATAAATTGTTAGATGCTTCCCAATGTTGCTTGTACCTAGGTTGCAAAAACTCAGATACTTTGTTATCATTTGTTATTCAGATGCTACATGTGAAGGTAGAAAATAGGTGGAGCAATAAGTCTTTTGACAAGGTTTTGGAGATACAAAGGCGATACCTACCAGAAGGCCACGTGGTGCCAGGGTATGAGCCTTGATAAATGTCAATTTCTGAGTGCAAAAGTTACTACGTGACTTGGGCTTGGGGTTCAAGCCCATCGATGCATGATTGTGTACTATTTTGGAAGGAGAATGCTCACTTGGAAAAATGTCCCACATGTTAAGCATCTAGATACAGAGTAAATGATAGCAAGGGTAAAAAGATCCCTCACAAGATATTGCGTTACTTCCCGTTGACACCTAGGTTGAGAAGATTGTACATGTCTAGGAAGCCGGCAAAAGACATGAGATGGCATAGTGATAAGCGTGTGGATGATGGTGTAGGGAGGCATCCGGCTGATTGTAAAGAGTGGAAGGAATTTGATTTGCATTATCCAGAGTTTGCCCAGGAGACTCGCAATGTTTAGGTTGGGCCTAGCCACCGATGGGTTCAACCTTTTGGAACATGAGCACTTCCTTATAGCATGTGGCCTATCATTACTTATGCCCTATAACCTCCCACCTTGGAGATGTATGAAGGCCCCATTTTTCATGATGTCCTTACTTATTCCTGGACGTAATCAACCAGGGACTGATATTGATGTCTACCTAAGGCCATTGATTGATGAGTTAAGGAGTTGTGGGAGAATAGTGTGATGACTTACGATGCCTCCACTGAACAGACCTTCTGGATGCATGCAACTGTAATGTGGACCATAAATGACTTCCCTGCATATGGTGACTTATCGCGATGGGGAACTAAAGGTTATTTGTCTTGCCCTCCTTGTAATGATAATTCGTTGTCATGCGGGTTGATCAGTAAGATTGGGTGGTGGGTCATCAAGCTTACTTGCCTGATAACCACCATTGGAGGAAAGACAAGAAGTTTGATGGTTTAACTGAGCTTAGAAAGAAATCCTTGGATTTACCGGTGGAAAAAGTTAATGGCTCAATTGGATCAATTGCGGGAAGTCAAGTTTATTGCGTCGGTAAAGGTATACTTTTACCAACGAAATTGATCACTGTGTCACCAAAAATATACTTTTGGCAATGAAAAATTGACGTCGTTGCCAAAAGTAGTCGCCAAAAGTGTAATTTCTTGTAGTGAATGAGGTACAAGTATCTTTTTTCGAAGTGTTATTACATTTCCTTCAACTAAAATTGACTTGTGAATTTTTGCATTGTAATATTTCTATTATCCCAGGTAGGCAACCCAAGAGGGAGGTAAATTGGGTTATTAAAAAAAATTTACAATATTAAAATTAATAAACAAAATATTCATAATTTTAACAAATAAAAAACAAAATAATAATTATCAATATAAAAGTAAGAGAGATAGGGAGAGAAAATCAAACACTGAGATTTATAGTGGTTCGACACGCTGGGCCTACGTCCACTCCCCAAGGAACCTTCTTGAGTATTTCCTTACTATCAAAATGAATCAATACACCACCAAGTCTTTACTAAGCTTGTGGATTTTGCACAGGTCTTACTTTTATCTATTGAGCCTCACTCAACAGTAAATGCCTTACCCTTACAATTTTTTTTTACAAAATAATGAATAAAAATAAGAGGTACTTAAACGCTCTTTTACAATAATTCTCTCACAAAGAGTAGATATGAAAATGTAAGAACAAAGGCTACACTTAGATTTGAAAATGAAAGAGCAGAATACAATATACTCAAAATTTTTGGAGCGCACATATTTTTTTTCTCTTCAAGTTCTTGATTTTTCTCCGCACACATCACTTCTATTTATATTAAAAATTATACCCATTAGAGAGACAGACGCTTCTTCGGATTATGAGAAGTAAGCACAAAGCTCCATTATTATGGGTTCCTTGAAGTCAAAAGCCATATGAAAATTGTGTCTACTTTGCAACTTTTTCTTTTTCTTTTTTCAAGCAAATTCAAACCAACTTGCAACTTTTTCTTTTTCATTCTGGAGGCAAATCATCTTCAAGGATTTGTCAAAGGATGAATAGTGATTAAAACATGAATAGTAAAATTTTCAAAATATTTTTATTTAAATAATATGTATAACAAATGTATCATAAAGTATGTATATTTTAAACAAATAATATTTTGTGTCAAATATGTATATTATTTATTTTTTAATTAATATATTAGACATCATCAAAATTAAACAACATGATTAACAATCTCCCCCTTTTTGATGATGGCAATACATGAATGGGTTTGATACAAAATTAAAATCAACAAAATATTTGATAATTTTGCCACATAAGATATTTGATATATGCACAACAATTCACAGCAATTCACAATTCAAAACAATTCAATTCATATTTTTCTCCCCCTTTGACATCATCAAAGTAAAATATGGAGATGGGAAGGTGGTAGAGAGAAAAAAAAAAATGTCAGTGATCAAAACAAAAATTAGACAAACATATGTGAGAAAATAATCTGAGATGTAAAAAAAAAATAAATAAATAAAATTATAATAATGTTGCTTATGTCGTGTCATGATCTTTGTGGGGATTTTGAAGCATCTCTGGTGCCCAAAATGTTGACAAACAATAGATTTTAGCAGATATGCATCAAATATTAGATCGGCGGAGTGTATAAAAAGTGACAAAGAGGATAGGTAGAGATACGAAAGTGTCAAGTGTTGTTAGAGAAAAATTTGTTTTATCTTCTTGTGTAATCATGTCATTCCTGACCTTAGCCATCAAAGGTGCGGACATGCATGAGGTGCCTATAATGCAGGAAAATGAGAGGTTACCAATGGTGCAGTCATACACTATTCCTGTAAATGAGGGTTCTAGTGTTATTGGTAATCGGAATGATATCAAAGCTATTAATAACACTATGGCTCTTAGTACACAGGCGATGATTGTGGTTTCCAATATTGTGATGACCGGCCTTCTTTTTCTTTTGTTCTTTCTTTCTTTCGCTTCGTTCTCCTTTTATTCTTGTCAAATTGAAATGTCCGGAGATTGTTTCTTATCCACTTTTCCTTGGTGTTGAATTTTCGGTTGTTTCGGAGGGTGCACGGGTGAGTTTGGGGTGCCGGGGTCGAAGTGGAATTTGTGAGCTGCTGGGCCAAGGCCGCACGTGCAGAAGTGGGCAGCTCGAGTGGTGGGAGGGGCCGCACGAGCGGCCAAGCTTGACACCCAGAAAATTGGCTACTGTCTAGAGCGCATGAGTAGAGAAAATGGGCCGCACGAGTGGCCAACTGGGAAGTCTGAAACTCTGTTTTTTGTATCATTTTGAACCGAATGTATCTCTCATTAAACTCTATTTCTCCTCCTTCTCTCTAGAAAACCCCTCAAACATCTACACCTCTTTGATTTTGCTCATCTTGGGTCAAGAACATCATCATCTCTTTTAAGATTTTGAAGAATCAAAGCTGGGTTTCATTTGGTGGAAGCAAATCCAAGGCTCTCTCTCATCTTCTAACTCTAGGGTTTCATCTTGCTCCTTCTCAAGCCTTTGAGGTAGGGTTTCCTTCGAGTTACATGTGTATTTATACAAGTTTCTTGTTGATTTTGTGAAACCCTCTATGTATTTCGAAAATGGAGCCTAGGGCTCAAGAAATTGTTGATTTTTGCTTAAAGAAAAACTCATCTCATCTTCTTTTAAAGAATATTTGAGAAGTGTGGAACCTTGTAGATTGAGATTGATATGTATGGAGAGAGTTCATAAAGAAGATGAAAAATGTTTAGACTTTGTGAAAACCTAGAAATTGGGGCTTTTTGTGAAAACATGGAAATCCATGGAGTAAACATCTTCTCTTGTGTTTAAATGGGTGTGTGAGTGTAGAGTTTACATTTTGGTAAGAAAAATGATAATTTCCTTGATCTATGAAATTGAGAATTTACTTTTAAGATTGTTGCTAGTGGCATGGAAAAATAATTTATTGTGAGATGGTAGTTATTGAACACCATTGACCTTGAGAATTGAAAGCTTGGAGGTTGATATTGAAAGTCTCACATAATCATGAAATGACTAGAATGTTATGAAACATGTAATGATGAGCTAATGCTACATGTTAATTAACATCGGTGGAACATGTGATTGATTGTGTGATGGTATTGGAAGAAGGCAAAGGAAGAAATGCTATGAAATGTCATCGTTGCATCATATCTTCATGTTAATTTTGTCATTTCTATACATCATGGCATGAGTTTTGGAAAACATTTACATTGAGAAAGGTTATGTTGTAATGAGAATTATGAGAATGTTAAAGGGGGTAAATACGTGGTAAGTCCAGATAGGGGGTGTAGTTGTATTTGATAAGATGGCCTGAGTGTCCTTGGTGAAAGACCAAAAAACCGCGCGGATAGGTGTCGAGCCTTCCGGTTAGCACCGGTAAAAATGACAGTTTGGTAGTGCTTGTTGAGCCTACTTGCAGACGCTAGCCTAGGGATTACCAGTGATGTATTTACCGTCCCCTTATGATTTAAAATTGGAAGTGTGGGAATTAATGAGGTTGCATAAATGTTGAATGGAAGCATGGTGATTTTTTTTTTTCAAGAATAGCTTAAAATGAGATTTCCTTTAAACGACATGGCATAACATATGCATTTACATAAAATATTGTGAATTTGGCATAAATGTACATACTTTGTTAAGGATTCTCTACTGGGCTATGTGCTCATCCCTATGGGTTTTGGTGCAGGTAAAGATGTGGTGATCCCGCCGAACTGAGGGCGTGGACATTTTGAGAAGAGTACATAACTCTTTTATTTTGTGATATTCTTTTGAGCAAAGGGCTAATGTGTATGGGTTGCAGAAACCATTTTTGTGTAAGCAGGCTTATGCCTTAGAAGATGTAAGCCCTTAAGGGCATTATATTATTTTGAGAATGAATGCTTTACATGCTATAGATTCATATGTTTTGTATCGATGAATGTATACCTGCATGTAAAACCTTTGTAAGGACTCATTATTAATTATGTAAAGATAGGCAAATTATTATTATTGTTGAGTGAATGTTGATTACTTGTGGGTAGTTCATGTCAAATTATTTCGGGGCGTTACAAATATGACTCGACAACTACAAGCAAGAATACAAGAAAATCAGCAATGGAGAGACGAGGTGTGCTTGTTAAAACAACAACTGGCTAATATTCGTCAGAAGAAGAAAGAGCTAGAAAGGAAAAATGCGCAGTTGGAGAATGTGGTGCAATATTATGCAATGGTTATAATGCCAAGACTCACAAAAGTCGAAAATAGAGAGAGGCATGTAAAGGAGGCTCATGAAAAGTTGTTGGGAGAAGTGAAACGCAAAAAATCTGTGAAGCCTTCTGAAAACTTACATGTAATCGAGTAATATTTTCTCCTTCTGAAATAAAATTGCAAGCATTTATGTTGGAAATTTTTTTCGATCTTTGCAAAAAAAATTATTGATGAAGATAGAGTAAAAAATATATATACTCCCCCTAAAATTATGCACAGAATATACAAACAGCCTCTTAAGATTACTCTTATTTTGATGTTTTAATTTTTTTCATTCATGTAATCTCAAAAGATTATATAATGTGAATCTCCCCCTGAATTAATGCACCAAAGAAAATTACACAAATTGTAAAAAAAAAATATAGATTACCAATTTATAATACAAAGGGCCATTAAGATCTGGCCAAAAACAACTACACTAAGTGCACTAATATAAAAACAAAAAATACAAATAAAAACAATTTCTTCAGACAAGGTAGAAGCAAATATTATTAAATCCAAGAGAGTTTGGAGCACATACAACCATATAAAAAATATAACATAGTGCAAAAATAATTTTAACATGTTGATCAGCGATGATGTTGATGATCGGAAAGAATGGAGAAGATCTATGATGAATGTTTGTAGATCGGTGATGAATTTTTGTAGATCGACAATGGATCTTGGTGGATCAGTCACGGATCTTGATGGATCAGTAATGGAACTTGATGAATCGGAAATGATGGTGATGAAGATTTTGGGGAGAGTAGTGATTGATCTCGGTAGATTGGTGAGGGATTTGGGTGGATGATGGTAGTGATGAAAGTGATGGATGATGTTATGGATGGTGGAGCTGGTGGTAGACGATGGTGAGGATGAAGATGGTGTCTGAGGATGAGAGGAAGAAAGAGAGCGAGAGTGAAAGAGAAAACAGAGAGTGAGGGAGAGAGCGGGTGAGAGATAGAGACAGAGTGGGTGAGAGAAAGAGAGAATATATATACATATATATAGTTATTATAATTATTTTATTTAATTATTTATTATATTATTATTATTTTTATGTTGTTTTATTTTGTTTATTTATTTATTTTTTATATTTAATATAAATATTACATTAGAATATTCATCATACCAAGTTCAGTTCTAATATAACAAAATTGTTCTTCATTAAGAGGCCTGGTAAATATATCAGGTAATTGATGATTTGTAGGCACAAATTTGAGTTTAATGTCACCTTTGAGTACATGATCTCTTAGAAAAAAAAAGCCTTATTTCAATGTGTTTAGTGCGTAAGTGCTAAATAGGATTTTTAGAAAGGTTAATGGCACTTGTGTTATCATATTTTATAGGAATATGATCATAGTGAAATTCAAAATCTTGAAGTTATTGTTTCATCCAAAGCAATTGTGCACAACACCCAGTGGCGGCAATATATTCTGCTTCAGCAATTGACAGAGCCACTGAGTTTTGTTTTTTGCAAAACCAGGAAGTGAGAGAATGTCCAAGAAAATGACAAGTGCCACTAGTGCTTTTTCAGTCAAGTCTACATCCCGCAAAGTTGGCATCCAAGTAACCGAAAAGTTCAAAAGTGGTTCCCTTAGGATGCCATAATCCCAAATTTGGAGTGCCAACAAGATATCTGAAAATACGTTTGACTGTAGTGATGTGTGACTCTTTCGGTGTGGATTGAAACATGCACACATACAAACATTAAGCATTATATCGGGTCTACTTGCAGTAAGATAGAGTAAGGAACCAATCATACCTCAATATTTCTTTTCATCTACAGGTTTACCTTCTCATCTTTGTCGATTTTTATTGATGTGCTCATTGGAGTTGCTGTAGGCTTTGATGATTCCACTTCAAACCTTTTAAGTAGATCCTTGATATATTTCGTTTGATTTAAATGGATTCCATCATTAGTTTGTTTAATTTGTAGACCAAGGAAGTAATTTAACTCCCCCATCATACTCATTTCAAATTGTAATGCCCCAAAATATTCCAACATGAACCACCCACATCAAATAATATTTACCAAAACATAGCAATAAACCTTCCATCTTTACATAGTCAATGAGAGAGTTTATACAAAAGTTCACATGCGATTACACATTCAAATGATAAAAGAGATCACATGAATCTATAGCATGTGAAGCATCTGGTCTCAAAATAAATAAAGTGCCCTTATGGGCTTACATCTTCCAAGGCATAAGCCTGGTTACACAAAATGGTTTCTGCAACCCATACACATTAGCCCTTGGCTCAAAAGAATATCACAAAATAAAAGAGTGATGTACACTTTTCAAAATATCCACGCCCTCAGTTCGGCGGGATCACCACATCTTTACCTGCACCAAATCCCATAGGGGTGAGCACAAAGCCCAGTAGAGAATTCTTACAAAGTATATACAGTTATGCATACTCTTTAAAACAATGCAATTGTTAATTCCATGCCATGCATCCTTATAAGAAAGTCCATTTCATGCACATTTAAAGGTTTCTATCTTTCCAACAATCATTTGCAATCTCAACATTTTTCCCAAAATTTCCAATCATTAATCAATAGGGGCGGTAAATACGACACTGGTAATCCCTAGGCTGGTGTCTGCAAGTAGACTCTACGAGTACTACCAAACTGTCATTTTTACCGGTATTAACCGGAAGGCTCGACACCTATTCGCGCGATTTTCTGGTCTTTCACCAAGGACACTCAGGCCAACTTATCAAATTCAACTACACCCCTTATCCGGACTTACCACGTATTTACCCCTTTCACATTTCCATAATTCTCATTACAATATGATCTTTCTCAAAATAAATGTCTTTCCAAAACATGTCAAGGTGCACAATAATAATAACTCAATTGAAATATGATGCAATAATTACTATTCTCAAAATATCTCTACAACAATATCAATCAATCTATTTCTCATTTCTTCCCTTCAAGTCATTTCACAAAATACCCATGTGCCCACCATTTCTCACAACAACAATTTACAACAAATAATCCTTTCAAGGCAAACCATGTTCTCAGCACAATTCCAAGATCTTACGAAGTTTCATATATATGATACAAAGTCATTCATCACTTCCAACAACATACATTTTCAACATTTTTAACAACTTTGCAATAATATCATCTCACCCATCATCATAATACAAAATAGTAAAGAGTTTCACAAATATTTCCATGTGTTTTCAAAATCCCCCAATTTCTAGGGTTTTTCCTCAAGATAATCACTTCCCCTTTTTGTTTGTGGAAACCCTCATCAAAACATTTGTCATAGATCAACAAGATGAATCCCTCAAGATAATTTACATTTTTAAAGTTTAGAACAAAGCCTTCTTTTGAAGGAAATCTCTACATTTTGAAAACCACAAGATTGAAGTTTTTAAATCTAATAGAAACTCTTAAAACATCATCAAATAGCAAAACTATATATAACTCCAGAATAACCCTTCCTCAAGCTTGATGAAGAAGAAGAAGGGAAACCCTAATTTGAAGATGAGAGGAAGCTTGATTTCCACTATCCAAATGAAGCTCTTGCCCTAAATCTCCAAGATTAAGAGAGTTGATGATGATCTAAACTCAAGGATGTCAAGAATCAACGAGTCTTAATGCTAGGGGATGATTTCTAGAGAGAAGGGGGAGTTAACATAACTTTTAGAGTGAGAGAGAGGTGTAGGAAATGAAATAAATTCGGCCCTAGGGTGTAAGAAAAACAGAGCCCCGAACTGCCCAAATTCTCGCACGTGCGGCGCCCTTCTTCGCACGTGCGGGGCGCCCTTCCCGCACGTGTGGCCCTCACCCCCGCACGTGCGGTGCCCCATCCGCACCTCAGCTCGCATCTGCCTTTTAGGCAGTGTGCAACTCACTCAAGTCCCCCACTCCCGCACGTGCGGCCTTGGGCCCCGCACGTGCGGCCCTGGCCTAGAAAATTCTGTTTTGCTCCCAGCACCCTAGACCCGACTCCACACTTCCCAGAACAAGAAACTTCAACAACGACACACACACACAAGAACGAGAATTTTAAATTTTGAAATAACTTCCGGACGTTTTAAACCCAATGGAAACATGAGAGGACGAAGCCAAAGGGAAAGGAAAAAGAGAAGAAAGGAAACCCGACCATTACACAAATTCACCCTGCATATCTTCGGCAAACTTTTTGCACAAATTTTCATTTGTAGCACCAAATATAATATCATCAACATAAATTTGACAATTAGTATATCCTCCTTTTTGGTTTTTATAAAAAGTGTTGTATCAATTTTCCTCTAAACCTTTGTCAAGTAGAAAATTATTTAATCTTTCATACCACGCTCTAGAAGCATGTTTTAAACCATATAAAGCTTTTGAAAGTTTAAAAACATGATCCGGGTATTTTTGACTTTCAAAACCGGGAGGTTGTTCAACATAAACTTCCTCTGAAATGTACCCATTTAAGAAAGCACTTTTAACATCCATTTGATACAATTTGAAATCTTTAAAACATGCGAAAGCAAGTAACATTCTAATAGCTTCAAGTCTAGCAACCGGTGCAAAAGTTTCATCAAAATCAATGCATTCTTCTTGATTATAACCTTGGGCTACCAATCTAGCTTTATTTCTAGTAACAACTCAGGATTCATCAATTTTGTTTCGAAAAACCCATTTTGTTCTAATAACTAGATGATCCTTAGGCCGAGGAGTCAAAAACCAAATTTCATTTCTTTCAAATTGATTTAATTCTTCTTACATTGCTAAAATCCAATTTTCATCTTTTTCTGCATCTAAAAATGATTTTTGGTTTAATTTGTGAAATAAATGCTAAGTTACCACAAACATTTTTAATAGAGGAACGAGTTTTTATACCTTCCGCTGCATCACCTATGATAAGGTCTTTAGGGTGGCCATGAGCATACTTCCATTCCTTTGGTAGATTTGATTTGTTTTCTGGACGAGCATATTTTTCTTGAAGATTTTTCACTGTGATTTCTTCTTTTTGTTCAGGAAATGGATATTTTTCATTTGTTATGTAAATGCTCTCTATTCTTGGATGTGTTTGTGCAGTGTCATCATTTACAAGATTCTTGGAAACAACATTGTTAGATTCATCAAAGGCAAGGTGTACAGATTCTTCAACAAGTAAGGTTCTTTTATTGAATACTCTATAAGTTTTACTAGAATTTGAATAATCAAGAAATACAGCTTCATTCGATTTAACATCAAATTTTCCTAAGTTATCTTTATTATTATTTAATACAAAGCATTTACAATCAAAAGTACGCAAGTGGCTAATATTAGGCTTTCTACCTTTCCAAATTTCATAGGGGGTTTTCTTAAGAATAGGTCTAATCATGGCACGGTTTACAACATAACATACAGTGAAAACGACTTCAACCCAAAAATATCTAGGTAACTTATTCTCACAAAGCTTAGTACGAGCCATTTCTTCAAGAGTTCTATTTTTTCTCTCAACCACACCATTTTGTTGAGGAGTTCTAGGGGCTGAGAAATTATGACCTATTCCTAAGTCATCATAAAACATAATAAAATCATTATTTTCAAATTCTCTACCATGATCACTTCTAATACTACAAATATTAAGACTTTTTTCATTTTGAATTCTTTTACATAGTTTTGAGAAATTATAAAAAGCTTCATTTTTGTGTGCTAAAAATAATACCCATGTATATCTAGTATAATCATCAACACAAACAAGAGCATACGATTTTCCTTCTAAACTTAATGTTCTAGATGGTCTGAATAAATCAATATGCAAGAGTTGAAGCGGTCTATTAGTTGAAATGATTTTTTTGGATTTAAAAGAAATTCTGGTTTGTTTTCCAAGTTGGCATGCATCACAAAGTTTGTCTTTTTCAAAACTAATTTTAGGCAAACCAATGACTAACTCATTTTTTGAAAGTTTTGAAATTAAATCTAAATGAGCATGTCATAATCTTCTATGCCATAACCAACTAGTTTCATTTATAGCAGATAAACATTTAATGTTAAAACGAGAAGACAAATCATGTAATCAAACACATATACATTCTCATATCTATAACCTACAAATAAGGTTTTGTTTTATAGGGTGTTCTCAATAGTGTAATGAGTTTTCTCAAAAATAACTCTATAACCTTTATCACATAATTGACTAATGCTAAGCAAATTATGTTTTAAACTTTCAACAAGTAAAACATTTTCAATAATAGGAGAAAGATTTTTACCAATACTGCCTACACCAATGATTTTACCCTTTCTATTGTCGCCGAAAGTCACATATCCACCATCCTTTGGTTGGAGTGTGGCGAACATAGCTTTATTTCCAGTCATGTGCCTCGAACATGCACTGTCAAAATACCATCTATCGTTACTAGATTTTGTCTTGAAACATACCTACAAAAATTTGATTTTTCTATTGGTACCCATATTTTCTTAGGTCTATAAAAGTTAGATTTTGACACTCTTGAAATGTCCTTAGGGACCCACATCTTTTTTATTTTAGCAAAAGGATTTACTTTAACAAGACATGAAGGTGAAATATGACCTTTTATACCACAAAAATGACATGTGAGATGAGAGTGGCTAGAAGATGTATGCACAAAACCATTTTTGACAGTTTTTACTTTTGAAAAAGGCTTATATCTAATTTCGGCTCTACCAAAAGTACGATTTTGATTTTTAAGAATTTTATCTAAAGTCTCTCTACCTTGAGTGAATTTTGAAAGAGTATTTTTCAAGTTTTCAATATTTTCTTTCAAAACAATTTGCTTCTTTTTTAAAGACTCATTTTCTTCTAGTAATACAACTAATTCTTTCTCAGAAATTGAAGACTCTTTTCAAGTTAAAATCTCATTTTCCCTTTTCATTTTCATGGCTTCATTTTCTGAAGTATTTATCTTGAAAGTTAAGGATTCATTTTCTTTTGATAAACTTGAAACACTTTCTTTTGACAATTACTTTTCAAACTAAGTTTCATAAATTCAGCATGTAATTCATCAAAAGCTGATTATAATTCATCAAATGTAAAAGATTTGTCATTTACCTCATCTTCATTTCCAGGTGCCATTAAGCATGGGTTAACAACCTCATTTTTGCAAACTTTGGTTTTCGAGTTGCTTTCATCGCTATCTTCTCCCCATGCTGCAATCATGGCTTTCTTCTTGTCCTTCTTGAATTGTTTCTTAAGTTCCAGACATTTTGATTTGTAATATCCAGGTTTGTTGCATTCATAGCAGGAAACTTCAGATTTTTTGTGATTTTCTCCCCTTTGAAAATCCCTGTTGTTGAAGTCTTTTCTGAAAAATTTTCACACACCTTGTTTCTTTTTCACAAACCTTTTGAACTTCCTAGTGATGAATGTCATTTCCTCATCATCATCCGAATCATCTTCCTCATCCTATTGATGTTTCGAGGTGGATTTGAAAGCTATTCCTTTCTTCTTGTTGTTATCCTTCTCTTCCTTTCCTTCTTGCATTATGAGCTCATGAGTTAAGAGGGATCCCATTCACTCATCTATACTTAGCTTCGATAAATCCTTGGCTTTGGTAATGGCAATGACTTTTGTCTTCCAACTTTTTGGCAATGACCTAAGCACTTTTCTTACAATTTCAGTATTAGTATATATTTTTCCAAGAGAAATTAAACCATTAATAATATCAGTAAAGCGAGTAAACATTTGAGGAATAGTTTCATCAAGCTTCATTTTAAAGAGTTCATAATTATGGACCAGCCAACTGACTCTAGATTCTTTAACTTGTTCGGTTTCCTCATGAGTCACTATAAGCTTATCCCAAATTTCTTTTGCGGTTTTACATGTGGAAATTCTGTTAAATTCGTTGGTATCTAGGGCGCAATACAACATGTTTGTGGCTCTAACATTAATTTGGGCCATTCTAGTACCTGATTTATTCCATTCATCTTCAGGTTTTAGTACTTTAAGGCCATCTACGGTTTTGGTAGGAATTTTTGGACCATTGCAAATAATTTTCCAGCATTCATAATCATTAGATTGAACATGTATGGTCATCCTAGTTTTTCAATAGCTAAAATTTGTACCGCTAAACAGTGGTGGCCTATTGGATGCTTGTCCCTCAGGTAAGGAGTAACTAGGGGTTGTCATGATCTACTCTAAGACGGTTAAGTCACACAAACTAGAGTCTAGGCTCTGATACCAATTGTTATCCCAGGTAGGCAACCCAAGAGGGGGGTGAATTGGGTTATTAAAAATAAAATTACAATATGAAAATTAATAAACACAATATTCAGAATTTTAACAAATAAAAAAACATAATAATAATTATTAATATAAAAGTAAGAGAGATAGAGAGACAAAATCAAACACTGAGATTTATAGTGATTCGGCACACTGGACCTATGTCCATTCCCCAAGGAACCTCCTTGAGAATTTCTTTACTATCAAAATGAATCAATACACCACTGAGTCTACCAAGCTTGTGGATTTTGCACAGGTCTTACTTTATCTATTGAGCCTCACTTAATAGTAAATGCCTTACCCTTACAAAAATCTCTCACAAAATAATGAATAAAAATAGAAGGTGCTTAAACCCTCTTTTACAATAACTCTCTCACAAAGAGTAGATATGAAAGTATAAGAACAAAGGCTACACTTATTAGATCTGAAAGTGAAAGAGTAGAATACAATATACTTAAAAATTTTGGAGCACACAGATTTTTTTCCCTTCAAGTTCTTGATTTTTCTCCACACACATCACTTCTATTTATACTCAAAAATATACCCGTTGGAGAGACAGACGCTCCTTCAGATTATGAGAAGTTAGCACAAAGCTCCATTATTATGGGTTCCTTGAAGTCAAAAGCCATATGAAAATTGTGTCTACTTTGCAACTTTTTCTTTTTCTTTTTCTTTTTGCAAGCAAATTCAAACCAACTTGCAACTTTTTCTTTTTCATTCTGTAGGCAAAATTTCTTCAAGGATTTGTTTAGAATGAAAAAATTAAATAAGTCTTCTCCTGCAATCATTATAGTATATTACTTTCAAGATTTTGACTATATATATATATATATATTTGATGCACCACACGGCCACTGACTATTTATAAATCTTTAATATATTCAAAAGACGTTCCGTATAAATCAACTATGTTTATAATCAATACATTCAAATATGATTGTAAAGTAAATTTGAATTTAGTGCAATATATGTCAAAATAATGTAATACAAATTTACTCAAAAGAGACAATCACGTCAAATTTGTCAAAGGATGAATAGTGATTAAAACATGAATAGTAAAATTTTAAAAATATTTTTATCTAAATAATATTTATAACAAATGCATCATAAAGTATGTATATTTTAAACAGATAATATTTTGTGTTAAATATGTATATTATTTATTTTTTAATTAATGTATTAGACATCATCAAAATTAAACAACATGCTTAACAATTTCAAATTTAGGGAGCTTTAAAAGATGTTGATTGTGAAAAACATTTGGAGTGCATTCTAGCTTTTGCTTCATTGGTCGGCAATGAGGCACAATTATCTTTTCTAGTGGTGTTGTTACATTTTTTCACACTGAAATTGACATATTTTTGCATTGGCAATTTTCTAACTTAGGGAAATTCAAAAAATGTTGATTTTGAAATTTTTTTTGGAGTCCATCCATGCTTTTGAATCATTGGTCGAGCATTTCAAGTATGATGAAGTTTATTGGATCAATTGAAGTTTGTATTGATAATTTGGTTTTTTCGGAGGTGGCAGATCACTAGACAAGTCGATTTCAATGCTTCAGATGGAACTGGCTGCTACTCGAAGTTCTCAAGAGATGAGGAGATCTGATGAGTTCACTCACATCTCTGAATTGACTCATGAGGGCTTGCCAAGGAAGAAGGCTTTCATATTTATTGGAATTAATACTGCTTTTAGTAGTAGGAAGAGGTGTGATTCGGTTAGACAAACTTGGATGCCTCAAGGTGATAATTTGATATTGTCTTTGTGTGTATGTCCTATTATATGTTAATTTCATGGCTTTCCCTGACTAGCTTTTTGGGTTTGATTAGGAGAGAGACTTCTTCAATTGGAACAAGAGAAGGGAATTATCATCCGGTTCATGATCGGCCATAGGTAAATCTCGTTTGCATTTTCTCACAAGTTGGTTAGTTTAGTATTGTTTGAAAACAATAGGAATTCTTCGGGCAATATGATCTTATTATTAATTTTTTGAAGTTGGATCCATTGCTTTTCCTTGATATGGATTTGTCAAAAGTCAGCTCTTGTCTGTGTAACAATAGACATTGTTAAGCAAATAACTGTATCATTATCACATGAATTGCCTTTAAAAATTAAAATAGAATATCCAGGAAGTTTTGTGATGTTCACTTGTTATAAGAATGAACAAGTTTTAGATTATTCTTTGCTTACTGTATTTCCATTCCATTGGTGGTCAACAACCATAGTCATAGCACAAGCACAAATAATCTTTACCACATGTTGCAGGGTAATTTACTTTTATATGCTATGATGTTCTTTGATGAGACTAGAAAAAGACAAACTAAATTACCATGAAGATGTTTGTTTGTATATCTAAGAACTGCAGAACTATTTGGCCAATGAATCAATTGGTTAGGTGAACTAAATCTTAATTGATCTGCATTGCACGTTGGTGTTGGTGGACAAGTACAAGAAGCACTCTCCTGTGGACTTTGATGTCAAATTTATGTAAAGCTGCACTAGGAAGGAAACTTTGATCGCTGCTCCATATGGTTGAAATCATGGTTGGTTTGAATAAGGTGAACTTGTAGTTCTAGGATTTAAGAAGGTTAGGGAAAGTTTGGAGGTTTTTGTAGACAGAAACGAGTTGGAATTAACTTGATTTTTAGAATTATAAGCTGAAGAAACTTAAAAGTGTAATAAAATTTATAGACAGCAATTATTTTGTCATACGTAGATGCTGTAAATTATAGTCCATGAAAATTAATTAAAACATACTTGACCAAACAAGGTTCCAAGGGTTGCTTCGTTTAAAATTCTGAAGTTGTCTCCTCTCTTCTGATTGTGTTCCGCATCTGTTTCTTAACTGAAATGTAGATGCTGTAAATTATTGTCTTAGGAGCCTTAGCATAATCATGTGTAAGAAGACCGTAGTTGAAGAGGATTTTCTCAAGGGTATGAGGTGGATAGTTAAAGTTTTATTTTGCACCTTAAGGGAGGATATTCCCCAGGATTTTAGGTGGATAGTTAAAGTTTGATTTTCACCTCAAGTGCTTTAGTAATGATAAAAGCAGCAAATTTAAAGAGAATTTATATTTACCAAAAAACAAGAAAATTTATGTTGAATAGTGACAGAATGACCTAAATGCCATAGAGCAAATGTTGGAAAGCCAAGAAACATTGATGTTAGATGAGATATAATGAAATGAGTTGTAGCCAAAAGAGAATAAAAAATGGAAAAGAGTGGAAGGGATTTATGAGGATATTTGATTGAATGAGCATAAAAAATTGGAAAGACTAGAATCAACATGGGTACCTATAAAAATATTGGAGTAGCTTAATGGGTGATATTAAAAAAAAATTCTTACTAACTTTTAAATTACCATCTGCAGTATTTCCAATAGAGGGTTTGGCTGCATTTAAAAAAGCTACTGCAGAATTATTATTTGGAGCAGATAACCCAGTAATTGAACAGCAAAGGGTATGTGTGATTTTAAAATTTCTCTGACCCAGTCGAGGGGCCTTTTTAACTAATCATATTTTTAAACAAAAAAATTCTGCAGGTTGCTACTGTTCAAGGTCTTTCAGGAACTGGTTCTCTTCGACTTGCTGTCGCACTCATTGAAAGATATCTCCCTGGGGAAAAAGTTGTAATATCATCCCCAACTTGGGGTGAGTATTGTCAGTCTAATTGGTAAAATTTGTCTAAATTTGTACTTGGAAAAATGTGAAGAAATATACAACAAACTTGGTGGGTATGGAGCAGTAGGAATGAACAGTTAACTTCTCTATGATTTCTTCAGTAATTTTCACTTCTTTTCTTCTGCTGTAACTCCTCAGGAAGACTTGTCTTTGCTAAACCTGTGCCAAAGGATAATGAAGCAGCAAATTGGAGAGAAAAGTTGGATCAGCTGTACAAAAGCTCCTCACAAAGTTTTAGGGTGGTTGTACATGGATATAAAGTATGAAACCCTTTTTCTCCTCCCTCTTTGTTTTCTCTAAATGTTATTTCTTGGAAACTTTATGATATTTTTGTTATTCATTTCATAAATATAAAACTTAAAATTTTCTGGAAAAAAAAAAATATATCTCACATAATTTATTGTGTTATTCTCTCTCTCTCTCTCTCTCTCTCTCTCTCTCTCTCTCTCTCTCTCTCATTTTTGTTATTTCTTACTCGTCTTAAGTCAGATCAGTCATTATACCATGAAATGAGACAATGTTATTTATTGCTTTGCAGTCCAGTTCAGATCAGTTTGAGAGGTTGCTGAAGGAGATGTGTGCTGATGAGGATGGACACCTCTTAATAGGGTCGGCAGTGAAAAACATTCCCAAAGTTTTTGTAGTATTAACTCTGGTCACCACGGTAACAGCTCAACCTTTTATATTCCGCAATTACCAGGTTCGATACAAAGATCTACCTTTTTTGTTTGACATGGACATATTGTCATTCTTTTAGTAAAATTTAAATTAGTTTATGATCTGTAGAAACTATAGTTTCAATTAACATTATTATTGTCAACGTTTCTTTGATAAAATTTTGCCTGATTCAAAGTATAGTACCCTGCTGGCAACTCTTGTTCTGCTGTTCACAACCTCAGTCAACTCATGTTCTGCTGTTAAGTGTGTTTGCCTCTGTTTCTGTGTGCTGCTCTGGTGTATCTGCTCTATGTTCTGCTGCTCTGGTGTATCTGCTGTTACCTTGGTGCTTGACCTGGTGCATCTGTTAATCTGGTGTATCGGTGCTGGTGCTGCTTGTGTCTGGTGCATCTGCTAAATCTGGTGTCTCTGTGCTTGTTCTGCTCTAACACTGCTGTCTTGATGGCTATGCTCTACTCTATCTGTGCTGATTGTTTTTTGCTAGCTCTGCTGTTGTGTATTTGTGTATCTGTTGGTCCCTCACCAACAGATGCTTGGTTTGGTATTGGTTGTTTCACCATGAAGGCTTTTGCATCATTCCCCCCCCTCTTCCCTCCTTTATTGGTGTGTTTCTTCCTCTCTTGTAAGGTTTTTCTCATCAATAAAGTTGTTTTGGTTGATCAAAAAAAAAAAAAAAAAAAAAAAATAGTACCCTGCTGGCACACCAGAGATACCTTTTGCTATTTTGGAAGGTTCACCATCCAGTGGCCGAGGAAATGCTAATGCCAGTCCTCAAGTTGGATACAAATGCAATGCTTTTATTGGAAGTAGTAAGCATCACGTATGGCAAGCTCTAAGAGCATCATCAGCTGCTCCATATTATCTTGGTGATTTTTCTCATGGTATTCTCTTCCTGTGTTTTTTGGGACTCATCAGTAGGCTTTTTTACTATTTATTTTATATTGATTTCTTGTATGGTGTGCCTTCTGTCTTAATTTTTTATTTTTTTTGCCTCCAAATATCTGCAGATGTGTATTGTTGGCAAGATGGTGCTATTGTAGCAAATAATCCTACCATATTTTCCATACACGAAGCACAACTTTTATGGCCAGATACAAAAATTGACTTTTTAGTTTCCATTGGATGTGGTTCAGTTCCAATCAAGGTAACCACAATTATCCAAACTTTGTTTCCTGAAGAGATGTTTTATTTTTTAATTTGATCCTTTTCAAGTTGTCAGAATATTTTCTAGGATTTAAAGAAGACATCAAAAAGTTTAATATGTTGCAAAAACTGTCATTAACTGAAATTTGGAAATTCTTGCTGAATATTTATTCAGAGCTGGATTTTTGTGTTTTTGTTACAATTGATCTTGGTTGCTTTGTGGTGAAACCGTAAATTATCCTTCTGTTCATCAGGTCATATATGGATCAAATGTATGTGTTACTATGGCTAGCAAAGCAACATTATTTTCAGCTTCAAATATATTCATTAGTGTGTGTGACTTATTCATATCATGTACATTCCTTGCAACATAATTAGAAAACAAACATTTGCAGTATAAACAAGGTTATTCTTGTAATAATTACAGAACAACTACTTAAAATATTTATTTATTTATTTTTTGTGGTTGAACTTTGTAGAGTTGTTATTTGTTTCATTGTCAATATATATATTTGCCTAGTATTTTAGGTCCGGAAGGGTGGATGGCATTATTTGGATACTGGGCAAGTGTTGATAGAGACTCATGCTCAGTGGACCGGGTGGAGGAAGCTTTAAGTGCATTGCTTCCAATGCTTCCTGAAATACATTATTTTTGTTCCAATCCAGGTGAAGTGTGTTTTTCTTCTTCTTCTTCTTCTTCTTCATCTTTTATTTGCTTTTTCTTCTTTCCACTCATTGATACTTTAAACAGCAATGCGATTCAACAAGTTCCGCCATTTGTTCGAACCTCAAAAAAGAGTCCACTTATCTTCCTTTCTTATTTCTCATTTCATCATTTATATCGAGCAAATAATCTAGATACTGCAAGTGGTTAGATTACTGCCTTCTTAATTAGCATTCTATATCATTTGCAATTCAGTGGATGAACGTTGTGACATGGAGCTGGATGAGACTGATCCTACAGTCTGGTTGAAGTTAGAGGCTGCAATAGAGGAGTACATCCAAAACAACTCACATGCATTCAAGAGTGTATGTGAAAGACTGCTGCAGAATCAGCATGATGAGAAGTTGCAAACAATTATGGATGCACGGATGGAAGGACAATATTCTTCAAAGGAAGCATTACAGACCGCTCACTTACTCTAAAATGCCTTGAACCAGAACCTAGAAGCCGGCCGTCAATGAAAGAAGTCACGGAGGTCTTGGAACGGATAGAAGCTATGAGGATCAAACCTAAAGAATCCAAATAGGAGCTGACAAATAGAAACAATCACACTGAGCGAGGTAAGCTGATAAATTGGATCAACAAGTGTATGTGCACACAAATTGTGTACCCTTTTTTTATTTTATTTTTTATTTTTTTACGATTTGGTAACTTATTTGTTGAATGATTGCTGTAACATTTTCTTGAAATTCTTTCTTTGCAAATTTTGTATTGGTAGTTGTCATTTGTATTTACATCGGGTGATTGTTGTAAACTAGGAACTATGATATGATTTTTATAGTATCATTGTGAAGGAAGTTGGAAATAGTAGAAGGAAAAATATTGCATATTGTTTTAATTTTATGGGCAGCTTTGATGGCTATGCAACTAGTAGAAGGAAAAAGATGAGAACAATCCTTCCACTTCATATTGAAGTATGCTAGAAATACACATTATGTTGTGAAAGTGTGATGATTTATGACATGCAAGAAAATGCCGTAAAATATTATATACGTCATACAAAGTATGCCATAAATATATTCAAAATAACCTTCTATGGCATGCAAAATTATGCCATGGAAAGTATGATGATTTATGGCATGACAAAAATGTCGTAAAAAATTATATATTATTACCTTTTACAACTTTTGTAACACCCCAAAATTTGCCAACATAATCTAGATACAACAACCAACATTCCTTAAAGAATAATAGCAATTCTCCAATTATCATATCATTGATCATTAAAGTTTGTACAAAATGGTCCCACATGCGAATTATACATTCAGTGATATCAAATACATGAATCTATAGCATGTAGAACATCGAATCCAAAAATAAACAAAATGCCCTCAAGGGCTTACAAATTCCAAGGCTTAAGCTTAGTTACATAAAAATGGTTTCACGAACCCATACATTTATAATCCTTGGCTAGCAAAATGAACCACAACAAAATAAAAGCCACTTGCTCTCCACAAAATATGTCCATGCCCTTAATTCGGCAGGATCACCACATATTTTCCTGCACCAAAGTCCTATAGGGGTGAGCATAAAGCCCAGTAGAGAAATTCTTAACAAGTATATACATTTATACAAGTCTCATAAAAAGGAATGTATACGCCATGCTATGCTTTTGACATAAAAATCACATTATTATCTTTTGAAAATCCTTTATGCTCAATGATATCTTGAAATCTCAACAATGCATAAATTATCAGTTTAATTCAAGGGGCGGTAAATACGACTCAGGTAATTCCTAGGTTGGTGTCTACAAGTAGGCATAACTAGCACTACCAAAACCCCACGTTACCGGTTGGTAACCGGAAGGGAAGTGGTACCTCCTCCGTGCGTGTTTTCGGTCTTTCACCCCGGACACTCAGGCCAACTTAATCAATTTCATCTACGCCTCCTATCCGGACTTACCAACGTATTTACCCCAAAACATTTCAATAAATCTCACTTTCATTTTTTACAATGTTTCATTCTCAATGTAAGGTTTCAAACCCGAATTCAATAGTTATAAGAAGCAAAGTATTGAAATGCCAAATGCAACTAATATTCATGCTATGCAAGAATTAACCATGAAATGCAACATCCTTTCATTCACAAAACTTCCACATAATGTTCCATTTGTGAGTAAAATTTCCATTTTTCAACCATTCAACACAAGGTTTCCATAACAATCACCACACTCATTTCCTTTTTCAATGCTATTCCTCATCATAGCCATATATTCATCTAGGTTTTTCAATGACCAACCAATAAACTCATACTTTATACAATCCTCAATAATTTATTCATTCCATAACTACATTACATTTTGAGCAATAACTTCCCAAAACCCCCAATTCTCATATTCCAAGAAAATTTACCTTTTGTCAAGTAACACAAGAGATTTTCTTCAATCATTCTTTTATTTTAACATGATGATCGATAAACACCCACAATTCCCAACATTTTCACAAAATCTCAAGTTTCTAGGTTTTTGCCAAAACTACACATTTCTCCATATTTCATAAGAAATCTTTTCCCCGTTCCCATAATATAGTCAAGTCCTCTAACGTTGCAAGAAAAACGAGGAATAAACCCATTTTGAAAATCATCACAATACATAAAACAAAACAAAATTCCTAATACTACCCAAAAGAGTTACAAACAAACATAATCTTGTAAAAAAATATATATAACTCAAAGAAATCCCCTACCTCAAATTTTGGAGAAGAAGACAGAAAAAACCCCCAAAATCAATGGTGTAGAAACTAGATCTCCACCGCACAAAGTGAAGCCCTCGATTAGCTCTCCAAAGTTTGTGAAGGATGATGGATCAAAACCCCAATGGATTGCAAGAGATCAAGTGTTTATAGTGTTTAGTGGGTGTTTTTAGAGAGAAGGGAGAGGAAATGCTACTTTTAGAGAGAGAGAGAGAGAGATGCGTAAAAAGTGAAATGCACAGAACCCAAAAAGAGAAGAAAAGAAAAATTTTCAAACTCAACAGGGTCCTGCACGTACGGCACCCATGCCCACACGTGCGGAGCGTCCTTCCGCACATGCGGCATCCCTGCACCTCTAGCCGCACCTGCATATAACGCAGTATCCAACCTAGAAATCCCGCTGATTCTTGAACGTTTGGCCTCATCTCCAGCACGTGCAGTCCTCATCCTGCACGTGCGGCCCAAGGCCCCGCACGTGTGGCGCAGCCCTCAGCCCAGAAAATTCCAGCACAAGTGTAAAACCCCCAGATTCAACCTCAAGCCTCCTGAAACAAGTGGAACTCAGAATTGAAATTAATAGAGATGAAAATTTTGAGAAATAGATTTCAAAAGTGTTGAACCCAACACGTACAAAAGAAAAGTAAGACGGGTTACATACCCAGTCATCACAACCTCTCCACCATAGGAAATTTCGTCCCCGAAATTTAATCAACTATTCAAACAGAAAGTTTCTAGCAATCACAATCATGCTGTTACAATTTCAAATTACAAAATAGATTCTCAACTCCCAATACACGCTAGCAATGACCATCCAAGACGAACATATGTATAGTGCTTTTCAATAAAATAGTAACAACCCACAACTTCATGTTTAAAACAACAATATACATAACAATACGTACTTAACAATTCAATACTTTTCTCTCAACAACAGGGAACAATATCAAGGAAACAACTTAAACATTTTCAAACAAATTCGGATACTTGGAGCGGACTTCCGCCTCCCGCTCCCACGTTGCTTCTTCAACCCCATGGTGTCTCCACAACACCTTTACCAACGGTATAGTTTTGCCCCGTAGCACTTGCTCTCAGGTATCTAGTATTTGAACCGGTCGCTCTTCATAAGAGGCATCCTCATCTACCTCCAATTCAACCCAATCTAGTACATGAGAAGGATCGGGCTCATGCTTCCTAAGCATAGATACATGAAACACGTTGTGAACCCCCGAAAGTTGTGGCGGTAGGGCCAACTGATACGCCACTTCCCTAATTCTCTCCAATATCTCCAAAGGCCCAATAAACCTCAAAGACAACTTACCACTCTTACCGAATCTCGTTAAACCCCACCTAGGTGAGATCTTAAGGAATACATGGTCACCCACTTCGAAAGACAAAAGTTGTCTCCCCTTATCGGCATAACTTTTCTGTCGGCTTTGGGCTGTAGCTAACCTCTTCCAAATGAGAGCAACTTTCTCAGTTGTTTCCCTAACAATTTCTGGGCCCAATAATGGTGCATCGCCTACCTTGGCCCAACAAACCAGTGATCTACAAGGTTGGCCATACAAGGCCTCAAACAGTGCCATCTTGATGCTAGCTTGGTAACGATTGTTATAGGCAAATTCAATCAATGGTAAGTGCCTCTCCGAAGACCCCTTAAAATCAAGGATGCAAGCTCTAAGCATGTCCTCCAAAATCTGGATGGTACGCTCCGACTGTCCATCGGTTTGAGGGTGGTAAGCGGTGCTAAAGGTCAACTTAGTTCCCAACGCCTCTTGAAGGCTTTGCCACAATCGGGCGATAAAACGAGGATCTCTATCCGATACAATGGTTACAGGAACCCTGTGAAGTCGAACCATCTCTCTAATGTACAACTTTGCCAAGTGCTCAACTGAGTCGCCGGTGCGTATCGGAATGAAATGTGCAGACTTAGTCAACCTATCAACAATCAACAATCACCCAAATGGCATCATTGCCTCGTTGCATTCTAGGAAGTCCAACTACAAAATCCATGGTAACGTGTTCCCACTTCCATTCGGCTATTGGTAAGGGTTGTAACAAACCCACTGGTCTTTGGTGTTCGGCCTTCACTTGTTGACAAGTAAGGCACTTTGATACAAATAGAGCGACATCCCACTTCATGCCCCTCCAACAAAACTGACGACTAAGATCATGATACATTTTGGTGCCTCCCGGATGTACCGCAAGGCGTGAATGATGGAACTCCCAAAGTACGTCCTCTCTACAAGATTATGGTATAAACAAACAGTCCAGATAGCGCACACTCAGATCCGAGTGAATGTTCAAATCCTTTTCTTCCTTCCCCTTGGAAATCCTATCACAAATTGACTTTACTTTGCGGTCCCCTTGTTGCGCCTCTATGACTTTACTAATCAAGGTAGGTTGAGCACTCAAGGTAAACAAGGTTGCACTCTCACCGGATTCACCCAAGTGCAAATTAAACTCGTCGATATCACCTAGCATAACCCATTCCCGAATGGCCACACTTGCCAAGCTACTCACAGACTTCCAGCTCAAAGCATCGGCCACCACATTGGCTTTTCCCAAGTGGTAGTGTAACTCAAAGTCATATTCCCCCATAAATTCCATCCATATCCGTTGGAGTAAATTCAAGTCTTTTTGGGAAAACAAATATTTTAGACTCTTATAATTGGAGAAAACCTCAAACTTCTCGCCATACAAATAATCTCTCCAAATTTTCAAAGCAAAAATCACCACCGCTAACTCTAAGTCGTGGGTGGGGTAGTTCCTCTCATGAGTTTTCAAGTGCCGTGAACCATAGGCCACAACCTTTCCCCCTTGCATCAAGACACAACCAAGCCCATCCCGAGACGCATCACAATAAACAGTGTAACCCAAGCCTTTTTCTGGAATTATCAAGACCGGTGCGGTGGTCAATCTAGTCTTAAGTTCTTGGAATGACCTTTCACAAGTCTCACTCCACACAAACTTGACACCCTTTCTAGTCAACCTAGTCAAAGGCGCGGCTAGTCTAGAGAAGTCCCTTACAAAACGTCAATAATACCCCGCTAATCCCAAGAAACTCCGGATCTTAAAAACATTTTTGGGTTGCCCCAAATCCGGTACCGCATCTATCTTCGAGGAATCTACAGTTACCCCGCTCCCTCGACAACACATGACCCAAAAACTTCACCTCGGTGAGCCAAAACTCGTATTTCTCAAATTTGGCATACAACTGGTGCTCGCTAAGCAAATCAAGCACTACCCGCAAGTGAGCCTCGTGCTTCTTCTCGGAGGTTGAATACATTAGGATGTCATCCACAAAGACGACCACGAAACGATCCAAGTATTCTCAAAAAATTCAGTTCATCAAATCCATAAAGGAAGCCGGTGCTGTAATGCCCTTAAAAAATAAACCCAAAGTCATACATTCATGATACAAAAAGGAGATATCATATTCAAACCATCAGAGTATTTTTACAAAAGATATTACATGTTGACAACAAAAGTAAATGCCCTATAGGCTTACAATTTCCAAGTCAACACTTGGTTACAAAAAAAGAGTACTAACTCAAATACACATTAAGCCCTTGGCTTGAATTTACATGTAATATCAAAATACACAAAAACAACCAGAAGAGTCTTCAACTCCCACAACCTTCCAAGCTATGTCCTTGGAGGTGGCATGTCACCTGAACCTGAAAATGATGTCCCATATAGGGTGAGCTAAAGCCCAGTAGAGATATACTAAACCAAGTATGAGAAATAACTAAAACATTAGCATTTGATATAAGGCTAACACTTATAAACCAACTTATTTCACAAAACAGTACCATGACAGTTAGGTCCATGATTCATTCCACTTTCCTTTACTTAACCAATTCAATTCATAAACGTGGCTCAGAACCTGGCCAATCAATTAAATGAGACTACATCTCATAATAAAACATTTTCATACTTCACAATTCACATGAGATTACGACTCATATTTAAACACTCCCATACTTCAAATGATACACATATTTGTTGTATCAATGGAGTCCACCCTATCTCCTCCCCAAACAGGTTTAGAGTCCATCCCATATCTCCCCTCAAACCATGGAGTACATCCCCTATCTCTTCCCAAACCAATATGCACATATAATGTATTAAAACACTTGCCATATGCAAAAATCAATCAATACACATATTTGCTGTATTAATCCAGCTGTCATATTCAATGACATAACACATTTGATTAGTTTCAGTTTTCCTTAATCAACATATAGTGTCTACAATAATCAAGACTATCCTCCACCGATAGCCCAAAGTAGTTATTTCTAAACAGAATAAATGCATCAAATAGATATAATCTCAACATTTTCATAGATGAGTGATAAATTAATCCAACTACACCATTCAATCCCATAATTTCTCAATTTTATGGATCTCAACTCAATTTCGCATTTCCCTAAATTAATTATACAAATTAATTTATTACAACAATTAGGGCATTTACCCCTTTACTCAAATATTGATCCTAAGATCAAATTCCATCAATTCAACTCTCTAGCCCACATTTCAAAGGCTTTAAATACACATGGGGCTTTAAAATACAAAACCCCTCTTTTATAAATTACAAATTAAACCCTAGCTTTTCCCAAAATTACCAAACAACACCAACTAATCAAAATGCATAAAACTTATGTCAAAACTCATAAGATGGAGTAGGTTATCCCTACCTCGAAATTAGGAGCCCAAAGGAGATGATGATGAAAACTCGAAGTGCTCCAAACCAAGAGATTTTCAGATTAAAGTGAAGCCCATGCCACCCTCTATCTTTCTTACAAGGAGATTAGGGTAGAAACACTCAAGAATTAGATCAAACCTTAGAGAGAAGGTATGTAGAGAGAGGGGAAGAGTCGGATCTAGGGTTTGTGTAAAAGAGGAGATGAAAAAGTGAAGTGTAATCCCGCTGCTGCCAACTGATATATACGAGGCTCGCTCGAGCGATGGAGTGGTCGCTTGAGCGACCAGACACAAAGAAACCTTGCTCGAGAGTAGAAAGTCTCGCTCGAGCCAACAACTCAAAGCTTCAAGTCTGCAACCCAAAAGTACGCTCGAGTGCAAGAATGCTTGCTCGAGCGAAGAAACCCAAAACATACAACTCGCTGGCTCGAGTGAAGGAAAGCTCGCTCGAGCCAAGAAATGAAACTCTCAGGTCAAAATGAGACGCAGATGCACGCTCGAGCGCAAGACTTCTCGCTCGACACCAGACACAAAACCTAACTCTCGCTTGAGCGAAGGAACCCTGGCTCGAGCGAAGAAGAACTAAAACACAGAGCTCGCTCGAGTGACAAAAGCCTTGCTCGAGCGACAAAAGCCAAAGACACAAAAATCTGGGCAGCAACCATTTGTTCCCAAACACAACCAACCTGTTACAAACCTGCCCAACACATCCTAAAACTCAAATACAAGGAATTAAAGGACGGAAAAGCAGCATATACAACGATTGACATCCACGGAACCAAGTCCGGAATACAACAACCAAAGGAGAGAAAACCGGGATCGTTATAACCTCCCCCCCTTAAAGAATTTCATCCCCGAAATTAGATACAAGTTTTCAAAAACATGATTTTCTCAATTCTCAACAACATTACAATATAACGTTCCATATCCTGACTTATTACCGGTCTCTCCATCTCTATTCAAGAGGTAAATCACAACATATAACTCAATATGCATTATTAACATGCGTCCCTTTTTCAAATCCAACATTCTCAATGTACATGGTTTACAATTCCATAACATATTCAATGCCAATAATATATTTGCATTTCTACAACACATTTAACATATGCAATGCTAAATTAAACTTCCATTTTCAAGGCATGATCAACCATTACCATACTTCCAATAACCAAAACATACATAATGTTTTACAACTTAAGACATATTCAATGCTCTTAAAGTTTATCAATACAACAAAATTCCCAATACATGGTTAAACATTCACAAACAAGTCCGGATATTTCTCACGGACATCCAACTCACGTTCCCAAGTGGCTTCTTCCACTCCGTGATGTTTCCACAAAACCATTACTAAGGGTATTGTCTTGCCTCGCAAGACTTGATCCCACCTATCCAAGACCTGTACTGGTCTCTCCTCATACGAGGCATCCTCATCTACCTCTAAGTCGGTCCAATCCAATACATGCGATGGATCCGGCTCGTACTTCCGAAGCATACTAACATGAAACACGTCATGCACTCCGGACAACTACGGCGGTAAAGCTAAATGGTATGCAACCTCCCCAATCCTCTCAAGGATCTCAAAGGGACTAATAAACTGAGGGGATAACTTCCCACTCTTACTAAACCTCATCAAACCCCGTCTAGGTGATATTTTCAGAAAGACGTGATCATCCACCTCAAATGCCAAAGGTCTCCTCCTACGGTTGGCATAACTCTTTTGACGACTCTGGGCTGTAACAAGCCTCCTAGGGATAAGCTCAACCTTCTCCGTCATTTCCCAGACCAACTCCGGGTCCAATAAAGGCGCATCACCCACCTTGGCCCAACAAACTGGAGACCTACACGGTCGGCCATACAAGGCCTCGAACGGTGCCATACCGATACTCGACTGGAAACTGTTGTTGTAGGCAAACTCTACCAAGGGCAAGTGCCTCTCCCACGACCCACTAAAGTCAAGGACACAACCTCGAAGCATATCCTCAAGGATCTGAATAGTATGCTCAGATTGCCCGTCAGCCTGAGGATGATAAGCCGTGCTAAAGGTCAAGCTAGTGCCAAGGCACTCTGCAAACTCTGCCACAACCTAGCAGTAAAACGCGGATCTCTATCTGAGACGATCGACACTGGGACCCCGTGCAACCTCACTATGTCCTAAATATACAAGTTGGCAAGATGATCTACCGAATCTCTCACGTGCATAGGGATAAAGTGCACCGACTTAGTCAACCGGTCCACAATCACCCAAATAGCATCACTACTCCGCTGAGTCCTCGGAAGACCTACAACGAAGTCCATAGTGACATGCTCCCACTTCCACTTGGCAATAGGCAAGGGTTGTAACAAACCCGCTGGCCTCTGATGTTCGGCCTTCACTTGCTGACAAGTAAGGCACTTAGATACAAAAACTGCCACATCCTTCTTCATACCCCGCCACCAAAACTGGCGACCTAAATCATGATACATCTTAGTGCCTTCCGGATGCACCGCAAGGCGTGAATGGTGAAACTCCCAGAGCACCTCCTCTCGGCAAGACTCCGGCACGAACAAACGGCTCGATATCTCACACTCATGTCGGGATACATAGTCAAACCCTTCTCAACCTTCCCAACGGAGATCTTCTCCCGGAGGGATTTTACCTCAAGGTCACCTCTCTGTGCCTTTAACACTCGATTCACAAGTGTAGGCTGCGCAACTACTGAAAACAAGGCGGCAGACTCAACAAATTCGCCCAGTAGAAAATCAAACTTGCCAAGTGCACCCAACATTTCCCACTCCCGGATGGCTATACAAGCTACATCACTAATGGATTTTCTGCTAAGGGCATCAGCCACAACATTGGCCTTCCCCTGATAGTAATGCAACTCGAAGTCGTAATCCTCAATAAACTCCATCCACCTCCTCTACCTCAAGTTCAAGTCTTTCTGTGTAAACAGATATTTCAGACTCTTATGATCTGAGAACACCTCGAATCTCTCACCATACAGATAATGCCTCCAAATCTTCAAGGAAAAAATTACAGCTGCTAACTCTAGGTCATGTGTAGGGTAATTTCTCTCGTGTATTTTCAATTGCCACGAGCCATAGGCTACCACTTTCCCCTCTTGCATTAACACACAACCCAAACCCTCTCGTGAAGCATCACAATACACTGCATAGCCCAAACCTCTCTCCGGAATAATCAAAACTGGAGCGGTGGTAAGTCTAACTTTCAACTCTTGGAACGACTTTTCACAAGTCTCACTCCATACAAACTTGGCCCCTTTTCGCGTCAATCTAGTCAACGGCGAAGCTAGCCTGGAGAAATCCTTCACAAACCGACGGTAATACCCAGCTAATCCCAGAAAACTGCGGATCTCAAAAACACTCTTAGGCTATGCCCAATCCTGCACTGCCTCTATCTTGGATGTATCAACAGACACCCCTTCCCCGGAGACCACATGGCCTAAGAACTTGACCTCTCTTAGCCAGAACTCACACTTCCCAAACTTGGCATACAGCCTATGGGCTCTAAGCAACTCAAGCACCACTCTCAAGTGTTCTTTGTGTTCCTCCTCATAAGGTGAATAAATCAGAATGTCGTCTACGAAAACGACTACAAAACAATCTAAGAATTCTCAGAATATCCGGTTTATCAGGTCCATAAACACTGCCGGTGCATTGGTGAGCCCAAAAGGCATCACCAGAAACTCATAGTGGCCATACCGCGTACGGAATGCCGTCTTCGAAATATCTTCCTCCCTGACCCTCAACTGATGGTAACCCGTTCTCAAGTCTATCTTGGAGAAACAATGGGACCCCTTCAACTGGTCAAACAAATCATCTATACGAGGCATAGGGTATTTATTCTTAACCGTAGCCCGATTCAATTTCTGGTAATCGATACAAAGTCTCAAGGCACCATATTTCTTTTTAGCAAAGAGGGCCGGTGCTCCCCACGGTGAAACACTAGGGAGAATAAATCCCTTATCTAGCAACTTCTGGAGTTGAATCTTCAACTCACTCAACTCGGCCGGGGCAAAATGATACGGTGCCATAAAAATCGGTGCCGTGCCAGGCACTAAGGCAATAAAGAACTCGATCTCTCGATGGGGTAGCAAACTAACAAGGTCCTCGGGAAAGACGTTCGAGTACTCACAAACCACTTTGGGTAGCTCAACCTGGATCTTATCACACTCACTACTCATAAGGTTAGCGAGAAGACCACTAAGCTCACTCCACCCTCGCGGTTCATACACTGGTGGCAAAACACTACCAACTCGATCCCCCAAAAAGTGAAAACAATCCCCGCTCAAGGTACATACAGTGACCCTCTGGCGGTAGCAATCAATAACAGCCCGGTATGACGATAACCAGCCCATACCCAAAATCACATCAAAACCCGACATAGCCATAACTACAAAAGAAAATGGAAGTCAGCAGTCGGCGACCTCTATATCACAGCCCCGACACCCTTATTTCAAAACCAACTCAGCCCCAACAGGTGATACAACACAAATAGGAGAAGCTAACTATGCCAACTCCAACCCCAAAATAGATGCAAATGCAGCAGATATAAAGGAATGGGATGCACCCGTATCAATCAACACATTAGCAACCGAGTTGCAAAACAAAAAGGTACCTCTCACAATAGATGGAGCCGGTACAAGATCCTGCGCGGTAACAGCATACACACGCCCTGAAGGTCTGTGATCTACCTGCTCACCTCTAGGAGCAAAAGACTGCTGCACAGACTGGGACGATGACGCCCCCTGATTGGCCCTCGAGGCCTGAACAGACAGAGCTAGCTGAAAACTCTGCCTTGACCCAGATGCACCAGATGTGCCACTCAACTGCGGGCAAAACCTCTTCAGGTGCCCCGCCTGACCACACTGGTAATAAGAGAGCAGCTGACCTCTGCCCTGACTCTGGCTCTGAGGTCGAGCCGAAGATGAAGTTGCTCTCTGCCCTCCTCCCTTCTGCGGGCAAGCTGGAGACTTGTGGCCCAGCTGACCACATTTGTAACAAGTAATGTCTCTCTGACTGCCTCTCCCAAAGCCTGAACTCGGCTCTGGAAAAGTAGATTCCGCAAAAGCACCCTGGGACTGCTGAGGGTTAGAACCCCTCTGCCTCCTACCATTCCCCTGGCCATCCTGACTCCTCTTGAAGCCCATCATCCTCTCCTCCTCCTCCGGCATAATAATCTCCATATGGGCCGCAGCATCCACAAGGCGTCCATACTCTTGGGTCATGGATTCCTCAACTCTGGTCTTGAGCCCATGCCTCAACTTCCTCTCAAACTCAAGACAACGGCGTTCCTCGGACGCCACTAGCTCAGGTGCAAACATGGATAAATAGGTAAATGCGGCCTCAAACTCGGCCACTAGCATACTCAGCTGCTTGAGCTGACAGAACTGATCTCTCAACTTCTCCTTGACAGCGGGAGACAAAAACTTCTCCTGAAAGGCATCAACGAAAGCCTCCCAAGTCCCTCCAATACGGCCCCTCACAAACTTCCACCACTGACCCGCGTCTCCCTTCAGCTGGAAAGACGCCAAGGTCACCTTTAAAGCCCCGTCTTTGATGCCAAGCATCTCAAACGTCTTCGTCATCTGCTCAAGCCACTCATCAGCCTTAAGTGGCTCTTTCGGATCACCTACAAACTCGTCCGAGTTAGATTGGAAGAACTCCTTTTTCAAGAAAGAAGGCCCTGCCTCAGTCACATGGGCCTGGACTTGATTCTCAGCTCTGAGAATGTCCATGGATTCCCTCAATGCTCCTGCCATCTCGCGGGCTAAGGCGCCCATGGCCTGCTGACCTATTGGCTCGGCCACATTGGCCTGACCAACACCCTCCTGCTACATTGGAATCTTATCCGGTATAGGCATCTCCTGCCTCCTAGGCCTACCTCGCCTACCACCACGTCCTCGTCCTGACATCCTAATAAAGGTAACAAGAACATTAGCACATTCAAAAATGTACCGAAGCTAACTCACTCGCGTCCTAATATGTTGGATAACTATAATTCATTCCACGTAAGCACATAATCACATAAGCACTTACGAATTTCATTTCCGGATAATGATAGTCCCGAGGCGTTGCTAGAGTTCCGGTTAGAAATAGCATTGATCAAGTGCTTTTCCAACAAGACTCCCAGAAACCCAAGGATCCAATCAACATCCTAGAAACTACATTCCATACCCATATAGCCACACAAGCATGTTATCAATATAAACACATAACCTCACACATAAGTCTCTAATAAGCGAGACAAACTCATTGTGGTACTAACCACTTTCCGCGTACCCAAAGTATTCGAACCCGGTACGCTCTAATACCAAGTTGTAACGCCCTCAAAAAATAAACCCAAAGTCATACATTCATGATACAAAAAGGAGATATCATATTCAAACCATCAGAGTATTTTTACAAAAGATATTACATGTTGACAACAAAAGTAAATGCCCTATAGGCTTACAACTTTCCAAGTCAACACTTGGTTACAAAAAAAGAGTACTAACTCAAATACACATTAAGTCCTTGGCTTGAATTTACATGTAATATCAAAATACACAAAAACAACTAGAAGAGTCTTCAACTCCCACAACCTTCCAAGCTATGTCCTTGGAGGTGGCATGTCACATGAACCTGAAAATGATGTCCTATATAGGGTGAGCCAAAGCCCAGTAGAGATATACTAAACCAAGTATGAGAAATAACTAAAACATTAGCATTTGATATGAGGCTAACATTTATAAACCAACTTATTTCACAAAACAGTACCATGACAGTTAGGTCCATGATTCATTCCACTTTCCTTTACTTAACCAATTCAATTCATAAACGTGGCTCAGAACCTGGCCAATCAATTAAATGAGACTACATCTCATAATAAAACATTTCCATAATTCACAATTCACAATTCACATGAGATTATGACTCATATTTAAACACTCCCATACTTCAAATGATACACATATTTGTTGTATCAATGGAGTCTATCCCCTATCTCCTCCCCAAACAGGTTTGAGAGTCCATCCCATATCTCCCCTCAAACCATGGAGTACATCCCCTATCTCCTCCCAAACAATATGCACATACAATGTATTAAAACACTTGTCATATGCAAAAGTCAATCAATACACATATTTGCTGTATTAATCCAACTGTCATATTCAATGACATAACACGTTTGATTAGTTTTAGTTTTCCCTAATCAACATACAGTGTCTACAACAATCAAGACTATCCTCCACCAATAGCCCAAGGTGCATTAGTCAACCCAAAAGGCATTACAAGGAATTCGTAATGGCCATAATGCGTACTAAAAGTTGTTTTCTAGATGTCCTCCTCCCGTACTCTTAACTGGTGGTACCTCGACCTCAAATCTATCTTCGAGAAGCAACGAGACCCCCTAAGTTGTTCAAACAAATCGTCTATTCTGGGTAAAGGGTACTTATTCTTGACGGTAACTTGGTTTAACTTGCGGTAATCAATACACAACCGCAATGACCCATCCTTCTTCTTCGCAAAGAGAGTCAGCGCTCTCCAAGGCAATATGCTGGGGCAAATGAAGCCCTTGTCTAAAAGCTCTTGGAGTTGAATCTGCAACTCATGCAATTCGGCAGGTGCAAATCTATATGGTGCCATGGAAATCAGTGTCGTGCCAAGCACTAAGTCAATAGTGAACTCGATCTCTTGGTAGGATGGCAAACTAGTAAGATCCTTGGGAAATATGTTCAGGTATTCACAAACTACCCTTGGCAACTCAACAGGGGTCTCGTCACTCTCACTATCCAAGAGAGTAGCATGGAGGCCACTAAGCTTGCTTTTACTACGAGGGTCAAAAACTGGCGACAAGACTATATCAACCCGGTTCCACAGAAAATAAAAACAATCTCCACTTGAGGTGCACACTGTAACTCTCTGACGGTAACAATCAATCACAGCTTGGTACGAGGATAACCAATCCATGCCTAAGATGACATCAAAACTCGACATATCTAGCAACATAAAAGCAAACGGGAGTTGACGCCCGGCAACCTCTATCTCACAACCATGACACCCCCAGTCTAAATCAACTGTACCCCCAACTGGTGACTCTACTCTGAGCGGAGACCCTAACCATGCCTCCTCTAACCCCAATGAAGATGCAAATGCAATAGATATGAATGAATGAGACACACCCATATCTATCAACACATTAGCCAAAGAATTGCACACAACAAAAATACCTCTCACAATTGAGGATCTTGGCAGCTGCTCTGGCGCGATAACAACATACACGTGCCCTTGTGGCGTTTGATCAACCTGCTCATCTCTCGGAGCATAGGCCTGTTGCACTGACTGATCCGAAGTGGCTCTCTGATTAGCTCACGAAGTCTGGACTGAGTGAGTCTGTTGGTGGCTCTAAGTCTACCTCAACCCTGCAGCGCTAGATGCGCCTCCCAACTGCGGGCAAGCTCTCTTCATGTGCCCTGATTGATCATACTAAAAGAAAGTAGGCCCCTGTCCCCTACTTTGAGACTGACTCTAAGATCGGTTAGGTGGTGGTGGTGGCAACATCTGTTGTCCTCCTCCCTTCTGCGGACATGCAAAGCCCTTGTGACCCGGTTGGCCACACTTAAAGCATGAAAAACCACTCGGTGCACTCTTTCTCAAGCCCGCACTAGGCAAGGAAAAGGTGGATCTAGATTGCTGTGGTTGGGACTGCGATGAAAAGGTGTTTTTGCTCTTCTTATTAGGTCTATAGTTCCCCTGTGACCCTTGACCCCTCGACCTCAAACCCCGGAGTCTCTCCTCCTCGGCCTCCACGATAATCTCTACATGTGCCACCGCCTCCACAAGAAGGTCATAGCTCCGGATCATATTCCCAACCACCTTGAACAAGATCTTGGTTCTCAACTTCTTCTCAAATTCAATGCAACGATGCTCTTCTGTTGCCACCAGCTCCAGTGCAAACCGGGACAAACTAGAGAACGCCGCCTCAAAATCGGCCACAGACATATTGAGTTGCTTGAGGTCTTGAAATTCTTGCCTCAACCACTCCCTAGCAGTGGGAGGTAGATACTTATCTTGGAAAGCCACCACAAATGCTTCCTACGTCGGCTCCACTCGACCCTTGGCGTACTTCCACCATTGGCTCGCATCTTCTTTGAGGTAGTAACTCGCAAGAGTCACTCTTAGCTTACTGTCTTCAATGTAAAGCATCTCAAATGCCTTCATTGTTTGTTCGAGCCACTCATTCGCTTTTTTAGGCTCGGGGCCGCCATAGAACTCATCCGACTTGGCCGCAAAAACTCTCTTGTAAGGAAACTCGCCCGTGTCTCTACGGTATTCTCTCTAGCTTGGTTCTCCGCCCTCAATATTTTCATCGACTCCCTCAAGGTCCCCGCCATTTATCAGGCTAGGGTCCCTATTGCGGCTTGACCCGCTTGCCCCGACATTTCTATTTGTCCCACTTGCTCGGCCATATTAGCTTGGCCCAACCCCTCCTTCTGCACTGGAACCTCAGGGGCCGGCACTCCATACATACCTCGGCGAGCCCTACCATGCTGTAGACACCCCATTTTTGACCGACCTTAAGACTTAGACGTCATCGATTGAGCGCTCGGTGATTGCGCATGTTGTGCTCGTTCGGAGGTTTCAGAGTTTCGGCTGAGGGCCTTACCCTCGGACCTCTGGACCCTTTTGTGCTTTGCCTTGGTTTGCGAACCAGGTTCTATTTTCTCTTCCTGAAGGGAGGGAGAGGTCTGGTAGATCATCTCTCAGTGGCCGTAGGCTACGTTTCGTGGTATTTGGAGACCAGTTTTTGATTTTCGGAGCCGTCGGCCGTGTGCCTCGGTTCGGGACCGCCGAACTTTCTCCGTTTGCTCCGATTTTTGGCACACACCTTGTTTCCTCTCTCTACTGTGGCCCGAGAGACCACCTTCATGGTCGCACGCCACTTTCGATGCTTAATAGTCAGTTTTCAGGGCACCCGGCTGTGCGTTTTGGCCCCCGAACCCTCGTTTTGTATCCGTGTTGGTTCATTTTTGGCACAACCCTTGTTTTTCATGTTTGGAAGGTGGTACAAGGGTGGGAGACCAGCAATTCTCTTGGAGACCACTTCTCTCTCCGCCAGCCGATTTTCTTGGCGGGAAACTGCTCTCCCTGATCTTTGGGCCACATTTACTGGTCTCCCACCATACCACTGGCTTTGTTTCAGTGTGGAGACCACTAATTACCCTTGAAGACTAGCTTTCTCCTTGGAGACCACTTTTCTCTCTCCTCCAGCCAGTTTTCTTGTCAAGAAACTGGTCTCCCTGATCTTTGAGCCACATTTACTGGTCTCCCACCATACCACTAGCTTGCATTCAGTTGGGAGACCACCAAATGGGGTTGCCGACCACCTTGTTTTGAGTTGGACCTTTGACCTGGCTGGCCGACCACTAAAAGTAGCTGGCTGACCACTTGACCTGGTCGGCCGACCACTTGAACTGGTCGGCCTACTCCCTCCTGTTTTGTCTTCCTGAGTTGGTTCCAGCTGTGCCAGCTGGGAGGCATTTGTTGCATCCTCCATACACGTGTATGGAGGATGTTTAATCTTGGTTTGAAGCTTCTCCAAGAAGCTTTGGACCCTTAGCTCTATAAAGGAAGGCCTCTCCTTCCTTTGCAAGGGTTCAAAAATTGTTGAGAGGCATGCACCATATCTCTCTTTGTATCTCTCTACTTTGAGCCCTAAAGTGTGAAGTTCTTGACCCTTTTGCGTACCACCTCCTGGAAAAACACCTCCACTATCAACCTAAGCATCTTGGAGCCCATTTTCAGAGGTTAAAGGCTTACTGTTTTGGTCCAGAAGCTGCTGGCCCTTTTGGCTTCAAGGGTAACACTCATTCTCCCTTTTTAAGCTTTATTTTGCTCCATCTTCTAGCCATACTTTCAGCCATATTTGGGCTTTGTCATAAACTGAAAAAAGTCTTGTTTTGAGGTTCTTAACATGTTTGTTTAAGACCATTTTTCTGTTGGGGGTCATCTACCCCCTTGCATGCTTCATTTCATCTTATTTTGAGCCATGCCTTAGGGCCTATGCATTGACCTTTGTTTGGTCTCTTAGCCACTGAAATCCAGTGGATTTTTAGTGGCTAGCATGCTGTTTTGAGCACCAAAATCAGAGAGGGGTGACCCTCTCACCCCTTGTCTTGTTTACTAGCATTTTTGGCCTAACAAAGGGGCCTATATTTGCACACTTCTTGAGCATGTTTCAGCCCATTTTTGGTGGGTTTTAGGACCTGCATAGGCTCTTTCCAGAGCCTATTTTTCCATATTGGATGTCCTTCTTGCATGTGTAAAACAACCCCTTGCATGGCCTATCAAAGTAGCACTTCATTCTTGCATGTATTGGTCAGGTTTCAGTGGGTTTTTGGGCTTCATTTGACATTCCATGATTATGTTTTTTACTGGTTTGGTGGTCTCTCATGTGCTTCATATGGTTGTAGTGTAAATCATGGTTCACTAGCTTGTATTGCATGATGTTTTGACCCCCTTTCCTAGCATATTTTGGCCACGATCCAAACTAATTTTATTCATATTTTGGGCTTCCTTAGCTCTGTTTGAAGTTTTTTGGGTCATGCATGCATTGTTGTATATGGTCATAGTTCAATTAAGGTCACTAGCTTTGCATATCGGGTCCACTAGCATGCGTTGTTTGGACCCTTGACATGTTTTGGCATCATTAAACATGATATTTTAGAGCATATAAGGTTGCCATATTCTCATGTTTATCACTCTTTAAATGCGTCTGAGAGTTGTGCTTGTATGCCTCATTTTTGAGCTATTGCATGAGCTTCATTTCCATGCACTTTGAGCCATCATTTTAGACCATTTTCCCACTATCTTGGACCTGCATAGGGACTTTTTGGGGCTGGTTGGGTCATTTGAGCATTGCTTTGTGTACCTCTAGTGTAATGCACTTCACTAGTTTTGGTATTCGGGCCATCTAGCATGCATTGTGTGACATATTTGCATGATTTGGGACCATTGTGTATCATGTTTCAGAGCTGGAAAATGTGTGTTTGTATGCCATGTTTCATCCCTTGCCATGCCTTGGTAGAGTTGCACTTGGTGCCTTAGGTTTGGTCCCTCGCATTGTGCATGTTTGCATAAGTGTTGTTGCCTTAATTTCGTCATGTTTGGCCACTGATTTGAGTGTGGTTGAGGTCCACTCATATTGGTTTAAGTCCATCTTGCATTGTGTATGCCATATTATGTCATGTGCATTGAGTATGCCATTGATAGTTCATAGCATTGCGCATGCTAGTTGCACCTTTGCATATCACTCATTGCATGTTTGCGTGTCTTAGTTGCATTTCGTTTAGGATTGCATGCTAGTTGTTGCATTGTGTTTGCATGCCATGCCATTCTAGTTGTTGCATAGTGTTTGGAGTAGGGTTTAGTCCAAACATGGGAAATGAGGAACGTTTTGCACTCAAAGTGACGAAACGTGCTTCAATTCCCGGTCGCCGACACTCTTGACTATCCATGATAGAGTTGTTGGCTTTAGGTGTCCATTTGTGCATTCATTTCACATTGAGTCATGCAATTTGACTCCTCGGTCATCATGCATCGAGCTACGTGATTGGCGGCACGAGGATCGAGGACTACACTCCCTAGAGCTCATGCAATGACGGGGAGAGTGGTTGTGCATGCATATGTTGAAAATACTTTGCCATGCCCCTTTCTTGCTCTCTGTTGCAGCAAACCGGAAGCCAACAGCAAAAACTGGTCAGCAGTATCCCTACAAGTTCCCATGGAGTTGTGTACAGTGTTCCGGGGTCAATTGTAAACAGAGGCAAATCGGGGCATCGCGATGGATTTGCCGACAAGGCGACTCGAGCATGCATGCATCTTTCATCATTCCGAACAGAGCTGAGGCAGTCTACTTCATGTAGCATTGCATGCTAGTTTACTCGCTTTCTTTGTTAATTTGTTAATTAGCTAGTGTTGTGTAATAATTAGTTATTCATTTTGGTTGTGTAATATTTATTCGGACACTCTGCGAGAGGGCAATTTTGTAATAAGTGTGCGTGCGTGTGATGTATGTCTTCCAACCCCACGTCTTTCTCCATTTTATTTACCAACTTATGATGGTTAGTTTAGGACACGTTTCAATTAGCATCTATATGTTCGCATATTTGCATTCATTCATCTGTATTGCATGCACCGGGCTCAGCGCATCATACTAACTGCATTGTATTTCAATTCCGAGTTGAATACATGTTATCTATTTGGATTTCACCTGCCATCTTAGAATAGCCGAGCCTATCTTAGTTGCATTCCTATATATGTTGCATTAGGCATTTCAGCATAGTTAGGATCATGCATTTGATTACTAACTAGCTTCTGTTTTGGCTCGGAGTACTAGGTAAGTTTTTATGCTTTAGCATCCTTGCATGCGTGTGAGTGACTGCCATGATAGCATGCTTACCATGTGGCTATGTGCTTATGTGATATAACTGCCTGAATGCCTGTGGGTGAAGGTTGGGTTGCTTGAGTTGGAATAATTCGTCGAAACCCGTGTTTTAGCCTACTTGCGAGTAGCAAACTTCAATCCATTTTCAAAACAAACGGATATGCGATGATTTGTTCCAAATTAGGCAATCCAGTCTATACTTGTATGCTGTGCGCATCACATAGTAATTCTAGGCTAATAAAACCGGAATAAGAGCACATAATGTTTTCAAAACTCGATATTATGGTTAGTAGAGGCCGATCTTGATCGGGCGAGCGGGGGTGCTCACGAAGTGACCTTCCCTAATCGTACCCAAGTTACCGAGCCGAGGCAACTTTGGTGATAACGGACACGTGGCCTTAGGCAACGAGTCAGGGTTTCCTAATTTCCCCCAGAATAAATATTTAGGTGGCGACTCTGTATCTGGCAAAGCAGTCCATGTTTGGCACTTCTTTCAAAAAATCTGTTTTCAAAAATGATTTGCCGGATTTGGACTCTTTGATGATTCATCGGTCTTGCATTGCACTCTGCGAGATTAGATACAGGACCGTGACATTGAGTCCGAACTGTAGTAAGCCCAATGAACAAAACGGGATTCCCTCCCGAGACGTTTGGGGACGTCTACAGTTTCTGGTGACTCTGCTGGGGACTTTGAAAACTTGACTCGAACTCATGATATCTTGTTTTGATTACACTTATGTGTCTTTTTGCATTGCATTTGCATTGGCGCGTCTAGGACATCATGTTTGCCATCTGCTATTCCTGAACGGTTTGCCGGAGGCAGCGTGCCATAAGGCTGGCAGGTTACGAGCTCTGCCACGATGGGAACACAAACCTCGATTGTTACCAGGGCACCCTTTTTGGCCATTCGACCTAGTGCATAGTCGGAATCTGTAGTGACCATTCCAAACTAGGACATGTTGCTTACCTGATTGTAGGTTGTTTGAAACCGCTGCGTACGTAGTGAAACCCTAGCTCCAGACAAAATAGGACAGGAAAACCCTACCCCTCCATAAGGGTGTTTTCGCTCTCACTTGTTTGCTATGTGCTTTAGAGTGCGTCTTTACAGGAATGCACGTATCAGTTTGCAAGTTTGGGCATCAGGCCTGCGGGCACCAGTGTTTTGAGAATCAGTCATATCCGCGGGTATCAGATTCAGTTTTGGGGCAGTAATTTGGGGAACAGTGATCAGTGGTCGAATACAGTCGTTCAACTATGTTCTGGTAAAATCAAGCTGAGATGCTGTCTGCTTTCTCTTTTGCAAGGTAGTCGTGGAACTATAGCTTCAGAAG
>JAPPVO010000059.1:151710412-151786098 GCA_030407325.1 Camellia japonica
CTCATGACGAAGACGGTAGCAACCATCGGTGCCATTGGCCCGCGCTGTTGATGATATACACAGTATTGCTTGGGTTATGTTTGATAGGGAGTGGATTTGGCAAAGGTTGAGATTAAGGGGTTTGAGATGCCCTCTTTTCCTCAGGACTTTGAATGTGCTGGTTAGGCTCATATGGAGGGGGGTGAAAAATCTACCCTGAGCTCGGGCTGGGCTGGCTATTTGTAGGCTGGCCTTGGCAAAAGGGTCGGCTATGGCAACTGTGTTGACTTTAGTAGGTTTGGAAACAGTGCTACCGCCAGCATTGGTACTCTCGACTGGGAGTCTTACGGCAACCTCGGTGGCCCATCCTCGATGTCGTGAATAGGGCTAAGGCCCTGTGCCCTTTTGAATTGATTCTCAAGGTTTACAATTTTCACTGCAGTCGAACTGAATTCATTGACATCAGAGGGACGAAGCCTCTCAGTAGGCTGCACCAGGGGTGTGGAAACTCGAGCTTGAGTCAACCTTTCTTGGGGATCTGGACCCTGCAAATCTTCAGCTGGCAGAAGTGGATCAAAGTTCGGCTGGGGTCCTGAAGCTGGATACGGAGCAGATGCCCCAGATGGGCATTGCGTTTCAGCGCTAGTCTTATCCTGCATTGCAGTTCCCTGATTTAGCACTGCTATCATGGCCACAAATTCCTGTAGAGACGCACTCTAAAAGCACATAAGATAAGTGAGAGCCAAACACCCCTATGTTGGGGTAGGGTTCCCTGTCCTATTTTGTCAGGAGCTACGGTTTCACTACGCACGCAGCAGTTTCAAACAACCTATAAACGGGTAAGCAACCTGTCCTAGTTTGGAATGGTCACTATGGATCCGAATATGCACTAGGTCGAATGGTCAAAAAGGGTGCCCCGGTAAAACCGGGGTTTGTGTTCCCATACTGGCAGAGCCCGTAACCGGTCAGCCTTATGGACATGCCTTGACAAGACAAGCCTCTGGCAAACCGCTCAGGAATAGCAGATGGCAAACACGGTGTCCTAGGCACACCAATGCAAATGCAATGCAAAGAAACACACAAGTGTAGTCAAAACAAGATATCATGAGTTCAAGTCAAGCTCTTTAAATCCCCAGCAGAGTCGCCAGGAACTGTGGACGTCCCCGAACGCCCCGGGAGGGTTAAGTCCCGTTCCGTTCATATTGGGGTCACTACAGTTCAAGGACTCAAATGTCATGGTTCTTAATCTTGAACCAAAGAGTCCAAATCCGGCAAATCGATTTTGAAAACAGATTTTTTGAAAAGAAGTGCCAAACATGGACTGCTTTGCCAGATACAGAGTCGCCACCTAAATATTTTTTAATGGGAAATTTAGGAAACCCTGACTCGGTGCCGAAGGCCACGTGTCCGTCATCACCAAAGTTGCCTCGGCTCGGGAACTTGGGTACGATTGGGGAAGGTCACTTCGTGAGCACCCCCGCTCGCCCGGTCAAAGACCGGCCTCTACTAACCATGATATCTTATTTTGAAAACATTGTGCGTTCTTATTCCGGTTATTAGCCTAGGTTACTATGTGATGCGCACAGCATACAAGTATAGACTGAGTCGTCTGAATTGGAACAAAACACTTCATGTTTGTTTGTTTGAAAATGGTTTGATGATGCTACGCGCAGGTAGGCTAAGACGTGGATTTGCCACCCTCGGGTGGGCTTAGAAAACCATGGTTTTGCCACTATCCAGTGGGCTTAAAACAAACAATCAATGCATTGTCCCAATTCAAATAACCCAACCTTCACCCACAGGCATTCAGGCAGTTATATCACATAAGCAAATAGCCTCATGGCAAGCATGCTATCATGGCAGTCACTCACACGCATGCAAGGGTGCTAAAGCATAAAAACTCATCGAGTACTCCAAGCCAAAACAGAAGCTCATTAGAAATCATGCATGACCCTAAATATGCTGAAATGCCTAATGCAACACATGCAGAATGCAACTATAGCAGGCTCGGCTATTCTAAACATGGCATATGGAATGCTACAGCTAACATGTATTCATCTTGTAATTGAAGTACAAATGCAGTTAGTATGGTGTGCCGAGCCCGGTGCATGCAAAACAGATGAATGAATGCAAACATGCTATCATACTGTATGCTAATTGAAATATGCCCTAATCTAACCATCATAAGCAGGTAAATAAAGGGAAGAAAGACGCGGGGTTGGAAGACATACATCACACTCACGCACACTTATTACAATTATGCCCTCGCGCAGAGGGTCCAATAAATATACAGTCCCGAATGATAAATAATACAGTCCCGAATAAATACAAAAATCCTAATTAATTTACAAATTAAACTAGGAAAGCTATAAATTGGCATGCAAGCCAGGGACTGCCTTGACTCTGATGAATGATGTATGTTTGGGCTGCCTTGCGCGGAAATCCACTGGGATGCCCTAACTAGCCTCTATTTTGCGATTATTCTTGGAATGCGTGCCCAGCTCCGGAAGACCGCTGATTCTTGATATGCTGCAACAGAGAGCAGGAAAGGGGCATAGCAATGTATTTTCACAAATGTATGCGTGCCTCGATCCTCGTGCCACCAATCACGCATGTCGATGCATAATGGCCGAGGAGTCGAATTGCACAACTCAATATGAAATGAATGCATATGAAAATACAACAAAAACCTAACTCCATCATGAATAATCCGGAGTGTCGGTGACTGGGGAATTGAGACACGTTCCGTCACTCGGAGTACGGAACGTACCTCGTTTCCTGTGCCCGGGCTAACTCCTATCCCGAATATGATGCAATATGCATGACATGCATGAAATGCAACTAAGATACAATCCTAATATACATAATGTTATGGAATGGCATACACGCTACACGAGGTAATACACAATCGAGCATACACAATGCTATGGATGAAATGGCATACGCAATGCAGTATGGGCTTACATCAACATGAGAGAGCCTCAGCCACACTCACATAGGAGGCCATCAGATGAAAACAAGACAACTCGAAATGCGTACCCGCGTGCACGCAAACCGAGGACCGACCCTCAGGCACGGAATGCCACTCTAATGAGACATGGCAAAGACATGGAATATGGTATGCAAACATGCAAAAAAACCAGTAGCAAAATGAGGGGTAAAACAGCCCCGAAACCCGGTAAAATGGAACCCGATGCATGGAATGACCCCGAAACATGAATTTTGGTGCATGAAATGGCCTATAGCTATACAATGCATACATAATTTGAACATGCAATGAAAAGACAGAAGCAAGGCAGCCCAGAGAAAAACATTTTTACAGTTCAAAGCATGGCCAAACAGTAAGCACAAATAGGGCTAAAATGGCATACAAAAATGGCTCCACATGGGAGGCAATGAAGCAAGTGGTAGATGAAATGCCCAAACAGAAATACCCTTCTACAACATTGAATATGGACCAAATATGACCACTTTCAGCTTATGGCAAGCCCCAAAACAGATACAAAATATGGAAAACATTCATGCAAGAAATGGGCCAACAAAGGGGCAAAGAAGTAACTGATATATGGGGGTCTCAAACAAGTGAGGGACCTTCAATAATGTTGAAGAGGGTCCAAAATATGGCATTTTACAGTAGATGATCAAGCCCAAATCAGTATACAAACATGCTCAAAATGCAATGCAAGATTAAGGCCACAAGAAGGCTATAACATGAAGTACACAAAATATTCATCAAACAGCCAAAGACCCTTAATGAAACATGTAGAGGAGGTCAAGATAGGGCCATTTTCAGTTCTGAACAAGGTCCAAAAACAAAATCTTAAAAAGCTAATAAATCATGCAAAAATGGGGACCAAAGGGGGGTACAATGACAAGTGATACATGGAGGTCCCCAAAAGTGTTGAGCCCTTCTTCAATGTTGAAGAGGGGCTCAAAATAGGCCTACTTACAGTTCACATCAGGCTCCAAAAAAGATCACACATAAGCCAAAAATACTATGCAAAATAATGGCATTCAAAGGGATATTGAAGCAAGTGCAACATGGGGGTCCCAAACAGTGTTGAGCCCTTAATGAAACAAGAAAATGAGCTCAAACAAATGACCTTTTCAGTTTTGGTCGGAGCTCAAAACAGCAAGCAAAGAGGGCTAAGAAATGGGGCAAAAATGAGCTCAAAAGAGGGAGAGATGAACTTACCCTTGTAGACCAATCCTTGGCTCCCTTTTGGCTTGAGAAATGCTGCCTCCTAGCCTCTGAAAGACTCCCCAAGTTGCTGGAAATGGAGTAGTGGTGGTGGTGCTAGGTGGTGATGAAGAAAGGGTGTAGAACTTGGAAGATTTTGAGGGTTTGGAAGAGAGGAAGAAGGAGATGTGTATCCAAAGCTCTTAGGGATTTTTTGTAACCCTAAAACCAGAGTTGGGCAGTTGGTTATATGGACCAATGAGAGGAAGAAAGAGGGGGAAAAAAGGGAGGGAAAATGCATCAAGTTTCCCTCCAAAAAGCTTCTCCCCGGATACAGATTTTTTGGGGAAAAAAAGTATACATCTGCAATGTACTCACTGTAAGGAAGCTGGCCGGCCAACTTTTGGAGCTGCAGGTGGCCGGCCGGCCAAGGGTCAAAGTGGCAAGGTTGAAATAGTGGCCGGCCACCACATATTGGTGGCCTCCCATGTGTGCTCAACACAGCTATGTGGTCAAAAATTGGCAACTGTAAACCAAGAGAGAGAACAAGCCATTTTTCAAAGGGGTTCAAAAGGGGCCAATGGAATTAATGGCCGGCCATGTGATATATGTGTCCTCCCAGGTGTGTACATCACAAATATGGGGTTTAGGTTGCAGAAGAAATGGCCCAAGGGTGGTCAACATTGGCTTTGAAATGAGAAAAACGGGCGTCGGAGGGCGAAAATGGAATATAACTGGTTGCTGGAACAATTGCTGGCCTCCCACCCTTCTACGACCTTCCTGGTGATGAAATAGAGGTCCCTGCCAAAAATGAACGAAAACCGATGCAAAATGAGGGTTCGGGGGCCGAAACGCGCAGTCCGAGGCCCCGAAAACCGACTGTTAGGCACCGGGAGTGGTGTTCGACCACGAAGTTGGTCTCTCGGATCACAGTGTCCCTAAAAAGGGAGTAAATAAGGTGCATGCCAAAAACCGGAGCAAACGGAGGTAGTTAGGCGGTCCCGAACCGAGGCACACGGCCTGACGGCTCCGAAAACCGAAAACCGGGCTCCGAAATGGGAAAAATGGCCTACGGCCACGAAATGTAGCCCGCGGCCACTGAGAGATGGTCTACGAAACCTCTCCCTCCCTTCAGGAATAGAAACAGAGAAAACCGAGTCTGGTTCGCAAATCGAGGCAAGGCACAGAAAAGCCCGGAAGTTCGGAGGCAGGGCTTACGGTCGAGACTCTGAAACCTCTGGACAAGCACGATATGCAACATCACCAAGCGCTCAATCGGTGACGTCTGCGTCTTAAGGTCGGTCAAAAATGGGGTGTCTACACCAGTCGAGTCACGGTCGTGAAGGATGACTACCACGGCCATTGAGTATACTGCTAGTCTAATAGCCGAAGCAAAGCTGGACTAAACTGGAGCAAAACGGGCTAATTTTTCACTGACTGGTCGACCACCCAGGGTTGGGTTTGATCTCCTATTTTGCTGCTGTGTTCTGCTGCTTGGTTCTTGCTTGTTGAGCTGCAATTTTGGCCTCTCATAAACATAAATAAGACAAAATGAGAATGAATTATGATGCTGAATTAATTATAAGATTTCAAACAATTTAACTCTTCAATTAAATCGAAAACATAAATTAGAACAAAATTATCAAATTCCATGTTATTCATGCTATGACTAATAGATATGAAAAATAGTTTAATATAGAAACTAGTTTGTTTCAACTGGAAAAAATAAAATAAAAATAAAATAAATTTGAAGATGAAAGGTTCATTTTAGAGTGATACTATTGAGGATATAAATACAAAATTGTTTGGGTTAAAATTGGTGAAAAATCCATTCTTATGGGGTCACAAGTTATTTAGTCAAAGGTTTAATGTTTTTTTGGTGATAAAGATATGTGTTGAAAAGTCGCCAGCATTAGAAAAATCATCGGTTGTCGGCGGTAGAGGGCAACGGTGGCCGGTGCTGGTGGTTGGTGGCAATGAAGTGGACAAATAGGTGACATTGAATATATATGTGAATCGATAGATAACGCATGTACACATTTGAACAAATATTTGTAGATTTGAACAAATAGTTAGACATATAGGTGACATGTGTACACATTTGAACCGATAATTGGACATTTGACAAATCGTTGGACAGATTAAATGACATATACAGATAGGTAACATTTTAATAGATAGACAATTTTGTAAATTTTGAACAAATATGTATCCTTTTAGACCAATAATGTCTTTTTGGCCCAAAAATATTTAAGCTTGTCCATTTCTGAAACTGCTGGACCAAAAAATCCAAGCTTAAATCTTTTTAGGCTAAAAAGACATTATTTGTTTAGAGGGACACCTATCTGTTCAAAGTTTAGTTATTTGTCTATCTGTACAAATGTCACCTATATATACACATGTTACTTATCTGCCCAACTTTCTATTCAAATGTCCAACTATTTGTATAAGTATTACCTATCTATTTACATTATATTCAAATGTCCACATATATGTACATGTATTACCATTCTATTCACTTATCTGTTCAATGTCACTTATCAATTCACTTCACTACTGGTTTGTGCGGTACAGTTCGGTGTGGTTTAAGGATAAAATTAAAACCAAACCATGATGGCAAATTAACAAATTTGCTATCTATAACCAAACTGCGATTTGGTTGTTTCAATCTATTAGTTGATTGAAGAATAACTTTAAACAATTATCATGTATTTGCATAATACATAACACTAACTGATTTTACATAATTTTGTTTCATATCTGTAACACTATTTTTTGCTAAATTTCACATCTAAAATCTCTTTCATATTAATTTTTATTTTGATATTTTATTTTGATATTTTATTGGAAGTAAAAAAAATAAAATTATATTAACTATTGCAGGGTGGGGCAATTTTGAAGACGAAATATAAATTTCAAATCGCGGATCAAACAAACCCGCAATTAGCAGGTGGATTACTACGGACAAAATGGTATTTTGCATAGCTCTACACTTCATCACTGCCACTGCCAGCCATCAGCGACTTTTTAGCAACTTTTTCAACGCATGTCCTTATTACTTAAAAAGATTAAAACCTTGGACTAAATAACACAGGGCTCATAAGAATGAACTTTTCACCAATTAACACATCTTCTCATCAATAGGTCATACTTTTGGGACTTATTATCCATTAAGTCCTATTGATAAATTTATCAACTGATAAATTTATCATACTCTCTTGTTTTTATGAATATATTTATAATGATAAATTTATCGGTCAGGACTTATAGGTAAATAAGTCTAATGACTGATTGGCAAGTGTCCCTTTTTAATATAACTAACGTGGAAAATTTAATTTGGGGCCAATTAAATTATGAATAAAAGGTGGTAGCTCGAATTTCCAAGGGTCGAATGGCCCGAAATTTCAGAGAAGAAGAGGGAGAGCAGAGAAGAGAGGGAGAGAAGAGAGGGAGAGAGGCTCGTCTGGTTCTGCCGACGACAGCGGAGGACGAGGACGACCGCGAGGAGCTCGTCGCCTCTGCAGGAGCTCGTCGCCTGTGACTCCGCCGTTCCTCGCCGCCGATCGTCGCCTCGCCGTCCTCGTCGCAGCTCCGCCTTGCCTCGCCGCAAGCTCCGCCTGTCTCGCCGCCCCGCCTCCGCCCTTGCCTCACCCCGAGTTTGTTGGACCTCCCCTTCCCCTCCTCTCCCCCTCCTTCTTCCTCCCCTCGTCTTCTTCTTCCCTCTGCAGAAAAAAAAAAAAAACAAAACACAAAGGGCAAAACGACGTCGTTTTGCCCTTTCGACCCATTCGACCCATGCTCTTTCGAGCTACCAACCGGGATTGTTAAATTATTATGCTTATATGTAATTGTAAAAAGCAATAATAATAAGTAACAAGAAAATTTCATTGAAAAAGACATATTTGTACCATTACATGTAATTCTAGAACAATGCTGTTGATATATGAGTTTTTTAACATTACTTATAACACTTAATCACTTAATCTGAGAGTTTCAGTGCAAGGAGTTTCATAATAAAAACTATGGCAACAATCGTCTCTAATTTTAATTATTTATTTATTTTAACATGGTTCAACTACAATACACATCTCTTTTGGATGCTTATTGTCATTTGTATGCACCTATCATGTTGGGCATAGCTAACATTTACTTTAAAGGGAAAGCTTATGGTGTGCACTGCTTCAGGATGCACTCCATTATAAATTGATGTAATTTTATCACAAATTTTTGAAACATTAATTACAAAATATGTAATCTCGTCACAAATTACTGTAACAAAATGTCCAAAAATTTGTGCTTGATGTTACAAAAGTTTGTGATTTGGTTACGACATTTTTGTTACGCCAATTTGTGGTGAGATTAACCATTTTGTGGTTGATGTTATGAAATTTTATGATAAAGTTACGTCAATTTATGGTAGGGTGCACACCATAGTGTAGACAACCCATTTTTGACCGACCTTAAAACTCAGACATCGTCGATTGAGCGCTCGGTGATGGTGCATGTTGTGCTCGTTCTGAGGTTTCGAAGTTTCGGCTGAGAGCCTTACCCTCGGACCTCGGACTCTTTTGTGCTTGGCCTCGGTTTGCGAACCAGGTCTTGTTTTCTCTTCCCGAAGGGAGGGAGAGGTCTCGTAGACCACCTCTCAATGGCTGTAGGCTACTTTTCGTGGTCGTAGGCCACTTTTCCTGTTTGGAGACCAGTTTCCAGTTTTCAGAGCCGTCGGCCGTGCGCCTCGGTTCGGGACCGCTTAACTTTCTCCATTGGCACGGTTTTTGGCACACACCTTGCTTCCTCTCTCTGGAGGGACACTGTGGCCCGGGAGACCACCTTTGTGGTTGCACGCCAGTTTCGATGCTTAACAGCCTGTTTTCGGGGCACCCGGCTGCGCGTTTTGACCCCCGAACCCTCATTTTGCATCTGTCTTGGTTCATTTTTGGCATGGACCTTGTTTTCATTGTTTGGGAGGTGGTACAAGGGTGGAGATCAACTTTTCTCCTTGGAGACCACTTTTCTCCCGCCAGTCGATTTTCTTGTTAGGAAGCTGGTGTCCTTGGTCTTTGAGCCACATTTACTGGTCTCCCACCATACCACTAGCTTGCATTCAATGTGGAGACCATCAAATGGGGCTGCCGACCACCTTTCATTGGGTTGAACCTTTTGAACTGGTCGGCCGACCAGGAGAAGTGGTCGGCCGACCACCTGAACTGGTCGGCCTGCCTCCCCCAGTTTTGTCTCTGTGAATTGTTGCCAACTGTGCCAGCTGGAAGGCACAGACTGGATCCTCCATACACGTGTATAGAGGATCTTTTTGGCTATAAAGGAGGGCCTCCCCCTCCTTTGTGAGGGTTCAGAAATTTGTTGAAGGCATACAATACATCTCCCTTTATATCTCTCCATTTTGGCTCAAAAAGTGTACTGTTCTTGCACCTTTGCACACCACCTCATAGCCTAACCCTTCCACCATTGCTTGGAGCTTCTTGGAGGCCATTTTCAGAGGTTAAGGAGTTGGGTTTTGGGTCCAGAAATTACTATCTTGCTGAGCTTCAAGGGTAACACACTTTTTCCCTCTTTTAAGCTTTATTTTGATCCATCTCTTAGCCTTATTTGCATGCATATTTGAGCTTTGTTGTCAACTAAAAAAGTCTTGTTTTGAGGTCCTTTTGATGTTTGTTTAAGGTCATTTTGTTGTTGGGGTCATCTACCTCCTTGCATGCTTCATTTTGCCTTGTTTTGAGCCATGCCCTAAGGCCTTTGTGTTGACCTTTGCTTGGCCTTTTAACCACTGAAATCCAAAGGATTTTCAGTGGTTAACATGTGTTTTTGAGAGCTAAAATCAGCGAGGGGTGACCCTCTCCCTCCTTGTCTTGTTCACTAGCATTTTTGGCCTTACAAAGGAGCCTCAATTTGCACACCTCCAAGCCTTGTTTCAAGCCCTTTTTAGTAACTTTTAGGGCCTGCCTAGGCTCTTTCCAGAGTTGGTTTTGTCACCTTGGGTGTGTCTCTTGCATGTGTAGAATAACCCCTCTTATAGCCTATCAAAGGAGCATGACATTCTTGCATGCATTGATCATGTTTCAGTGGGTTTTTGGGCTTTATTTGGCATGTCATGTCTCTGACTTTTGCTGGTTTAGTGGCCTCTTGAATGCTTCATATGCTTGTAGTGTAAACCATGCTCACTAGCTTCCATTGCATGTTGTTTTGGCCATCGATTCTAGCATATTTTGGCCATGTTCTAAACTAATTTTATTCATGATTTGGGCTGCCTTAGCTCTATTTTGAGGTCCCATGGTCGAATGATGCTTGCCATACATGCTTGTAGTGTAATACCCTTGCCTAGCTTCGAGTTTTGAAGCCTCTTGCATGCTTAACTCGAGTTGTTTTCATTTTTTGGCATCATTGAACATGTTATTTCAGAGCTTATACTTGTGCCATATTCCCATGTTTTCCACTCTTTAAATGCGTTTGAGAGTTATACTTGTATGTCTCATTTTTAGGCTATTGCATGAGCTTCATTTTTGTGCATTGCAAGCCATTATTTTAGTCCATTTTGCCACTGTTTTGGGTCTGCATAGGGACTTTTTGGGGTTGGTTTGGTCATTTGGGCATCGCTTTGCATACCTCTAGTGTAATGCACTTTACTAGTTTCGGTAATTGTGTCATCCAACATGCATCGAGTGACTTGTTTGCATGATTCGGGACCATTTTGCATGTCATTTCAGAGTTGGAACATGTGTCATTGTATGCCATATTTCATCCTTGTCATGCTTTGGTAGAGTTTCACTTTGTTCCTTAGGTTTGGTCCCTTGCATTTGTGCATGTTTGCATGTACCTTGTTGCCTCATTTTCATCACATTGGCCACTGATTTGGGTGTGGTCGAGGCCCATCCATCATGGTTTAAGTCCATCTTACATTGTGTATGCCTTATAGTCCATGTTATCGCATGTTTGATCATTGCATTGCGTATGCCTCGTTCATAACATTGCGTATGTTAGTGCATTGTGTATGCATGCCATATAATCCATGTGCATTGAGTATGCCATTGATTAGTTCATAGCATTGTGTATGCCATTTGCATGCTTGCATGTCATTCCGTGCATCTTCGCATCACTTAGTTGCATTGCATTTAGATCGCATGCTAGAGTTGCATTTGTCCACACATTGTTTGTTGCATTGTGTTTGGAGTAGGGTCTAGTCCAAACACGGGAAACGAGGGACGTTTTGTACTCAAAGTGACGAAACGTGCCTCGATTCTTGGTCACCGACACTCTTGACTATCCATGATAGAGTTGTTGGCTTTAGGTGTTTACATGTGCATTCATTTCACATTGAGTCGTACAATTCGACTCCTTGGCCATCATGCATTGGGATGCGTGATTGATGGCACGAGGATCGAGGACTACACTCCCTAAAGCTTATGCAATAACGGGGAGAGTAGTCGTGCACATATATGTTGAAAGTACCTTGCCATGCCTCTCTCTTGCTCCTTATTGCAGAAAACCAGAAACCAGAGGCAGAAACTGGTCGGCCGACCAGCTTTTCTGGCAGATCGACCATCCCTTTTGGTTTCTCCCATAAAAGGTGGTCGGCAGGTGGTCTCCAAGGCCAATAGCTGGTCCGCAGCCTTCCCACAGATTCCCAGGGTGGAGTTTTAGCCTTCTGGAGCCTTGTGCAGTGTTCTGAGATCAATTGCAAACAAAGGCAAGCCGGGGCATCGCGATGGATTTCCCGACAAGGCGACTCGAGCATGCATGCATCCTTCATCATTCGGAATAGAGCTGAGGCAGCCCATTTCATGTAGCTTGCATGCTAATTTATTTGCTTCCTTAGTTTAATTTGCTAATTAATTAATGTTGTGTAATATTTAGCTGTAATTCGTTATTCATTTCGGTTGTGTAATAACTAGTTTAATTAGCTTAGATTAGCTAGTTGGTTCTGTATTATTTATTTGGACCCTCCGCGAGAGGGCGAACTTTGTAATAAGTGTGCGTGTGTGTGATGCATGTCTTCCAACCCCATGTCTTTCTCCCTTTTATTTACCAGCTTATGATGGTTAGTTTTAAGGCATGTTTCAATTAGCATCTATATGTTCGCATGTTTGCATTCATTCATCTGTATTGCATGCACCGGGCTCGGCGCATCATGCTAACTGCATTGTATTTCAATTCCAAGTTGAATACATGTATCGATTGTTGCATCTCATATGCCATCTTAGAATAGCCGAGCCTATTGTAGTTGCATTTTTGCATGTGTTGCATTAGGCATTCTTAGCATAGTTTGGATTCATGCATGATTTCTAATTAGCTTCTTTCTTTGGCTCGGAGTACTCGGTAAGTGTTTATGCTTTAGCATCCTTGCATGCGTGTGAGTGACTGCCATTATAGCATGCTTACCATGAGGCTATGTGCTTGTGTGATATAACTGCCTGAATGCCTGTGGGTGAAGGTTGGCTTACTTGAATTGGGACAATTCATTGATTGCGAGTTTTAAGCCCACTTGAGAATGGCAATCACCATGTTTTCTAAGCCCACTTAGGGTGGCAAAATCCGTATTTTAGCCTACTTGCGAGTAGCAAACCGTTTTCAAACGAATATGCAATGCTTTGTTCCAACTTAGGTAATCCAGTCTATACTTGTATGCTGTGCGCATCACATAGTAATTCTAGGTTAAATAACCAGAATAAGAACCATGTGTTTTTCAAAACTCGATATCATGGTTTAGTAGTGGCCGAACTTTGATCGGGCGAGCGGGGCTCTCATTGCATGACCTTCCCCAATCGTACCCAGTTCCCGAGCCGAGGCAACTTTGATGATGACGGACACGGGCCTTAGGCACGAGTCAGGGTTTTCTAAATTCCCCAAAATAAAATATTCAGGTGGCGACTCTGTATCTGGCAAAGCAGTCCATGTTTGGCACTTCTTTCTAAAATCAGTTTTTCAAAACGATTTGCCGGATTTGGACTCTTTGGTGATTTATCGATCTTGCATTGCACTTTGCGAGATTAGATTCAGAACTGTGACATTGAGTCTGAACTGTAGTGAGCCCAATGAACAAAACGGGATTTTCCCGGGACGTTCGGGGACGTCTACACATAGGCTTTCCCTACTTTCAGACATAATTGGGGCCTAATATTTACACATCAAATTTAGCTCCTTACACCCTTTTTCTATTTACACCCCATTAGAAATTCAAATATGTTCATTTTATCTCCTTACATGCCTCATAATTCTAAATATACCCTCAAAACTAACCTTTCTTCATCTCTTTTGAAACCCTAACTCACACACTCATCTCTAATTGTCATAACTACCATCTCTAACCATCATAGACACCACTTTGTAGCCCTCCCCCACCCCCTACAATCTTTCCCTACCCTAGCTACTAACAACTTGTAGCCCCTTACCCCACATCCCTCTTAATTATAATAGCCACCACATTACAACCATCTCCGCTGCAGTAACCACTACTATGAAACTTTCTTTACCCCGAGCAACCATGTAACGCCCCGAAAATAATCAAACACAACCCAACCACATTAACCAACATTCACCGAATAATAATGACATAACTCCAACCTTTACGTCATATATCAACAATGTTTATACAAAAGCTTCACATGCAAGTTCTACATTCATTGGTAAGAAGGATACATGAATCTATAGCATGTGAAGCATATGGTTCTCAAAACAAATATGCCATTATGGGCTACAATTTCCAAGGCTTAAGCCCGGTTACACGAAAGTGGCCTCTCGGACCCATACAAAAATAGCCCTTGCCTAGCAATTTAATCTCAATAAAATGGAGCTATGTGCTCATCACAACTATCCACGCCCTCAACTTGGCGGGATCACCACGTCTTTACCTGCACCAAAGTCCTATAGGGGTGAGCATAAGCCCAGTAGAGAAATCTCACAAAGTTTATACAGTTGTGCAAACTCTCAATAAAAATGCAAATGTCAATGCCATGCCTTGCTCTTTAAAGAAATTTCATTTCATGCTCTTCCTAAAGATTTCCATTTTTCAATAAAAGCCTGCAATCTCAACACATTTCAAAACTTCCAATTTTAATCAATAGGGGCGGTAAATACGACACTGGTAATCCCTAGGCTGGTGTCTACAAGTAGACTCTACAAGTACTACCAAATTGTCATTTTTACCGGTATTAACCGGAAGGCTCGACACCTATCCACGCGATTTTCTGGTGTCTCACCATGGACACTCAGGCCAACTTATCAAGTTCAACTACACCCCCTAGCTGGACTTACCAACGTATTTACCCCATACACATTTCCATTGTTCTTGTTACAGATACCAATTTCTTTAATGAAGTAAATATCCTCAACTTAATTTCACAATGCATGATGGCAAATTAAGTGAGTATGCAATGCATTGATGTTCCATATCTCATGGCATTTCTCCATTTCATTTACCTCTACAATAATGACAACAATTACGTTCCCCATTTCCTCTTTCCATGATTCTTTCACAAGATAACCACATACCATCAACACATACTACAATTTTCTCATTTCACAAGTCTTAGCAATTTAGTCTCATCAAGACTATGTGTGATGTTTTCAAACATTAATCTTCGATACTTACAATTCTTACCATCCATGGTGCACAACAATTTGCCACTCTATCACAATCCATATTCACACATTTAGCAAAAATGTTAAAATGACATCTTATTTCTCATAGATCAAGTAGGTTGCGATTTTGCTAAACATTTGATGAAATTTACTCTTATTCATTCTCTTGACGTAAGAAATGAAAGAAGTTCATGTGTATTTTCATGTTTTTCTCAAAACCCCCAAATTCTAAGGTTCTTCATCCAAGACAAAACTTTTTCCCATTTTCTTAATGAATCCTACCAAAATCATCCTTCTTGAGTTTTATAGAGAGAACATCCTCATGGATAAAAAGAAAAGTTGAGATTTAAACCCATCTTTCAAAACTCCCCCTCTCTCTCTCTTCGGACTGTCCCCGTCCCGCACGTGCAGAGGCTCCTTCCCGCACGTGCGGCATTGATCCCCGCACGAGCGGCCCTCCAATCCGAACTCAGTCCTGCACTTGCAATTTAAACAGTGTGCAACCACTGAAATCCACCCATTCCCGCAAGTGCGGCCTCACTTCCCGCATGTATGGCCCCTCATCCCGCACGTGCGGCCCTGGCCCAGCAGCCCAGATCTGACTGGTTCAATCCCCGGGCACTCCAGACTCACCCGAGCACTCTTTGGAACAAGTGAAATTTTACCATTGGACAACAAAAGTAAAAACTTCTTTAGAGAAGTATTTCCGGGCGTTTCAGTCCAACGAAAATAAAAGAGGAATGGAGTGAAGAAAGAAAGAAAGAGAAGAAAGGAGAAGAAAAGAGACCGGTCATCACAAACCACCATTGTAGCCCCCTGACGCCTTTCCAACCTCAGATCTAGGGTTTCCAGAGGTGAGAGGAATAGGGTCTAGGGTTCTTAGAGATGAAGAAGACGTTGTTAGAATACCAAAGTTGAACAAATAGTCTTGGTTGGCTTCATAACACCAGTTTAATGCTAGATGTTCAAATTTAGATAACCAAACCGAATGAATCGTGTTTGTTCAAGTTTTGATGCTGAACGAATTGTATTTGTACAAAGATCGACCACCAAACTGATGGGTGTAGACATCCATTTTAATTGGCCCTAAGACTTTGGCGCTTTCTTTTGATTAGCCGATGATGACAATCAGAATGTGTTTCTCATAGAATCCTCAGAAAGAGAGATGGAATTTAAACTTTAATTCCAACCTTCACACATTTTTGGCCAAATTATTTTTCATCCAAAATTCATCAATCTCCACTACTAAAAGAATCTTGGCTCTTCAATCTCCATTACCAAAATTCTTACATCAATCCCCACTCACCATCCACATTCCTAATTACACCCCACCATCCCCACTCATCAGCCGCTTTCATAATCACACCCCACCATCCTCACTCATCAACCACTTTCATAATTGCACCCCATAATCCCCACTCATCATCCACTTTCCTAGTCACACACCACCATCACCACTCACCATCCACCTCCACTATACATTGTCTCTCATTAGCTCCATTAGTGCCCCATTAGCTCCATTATTTTCCCTAAATACTCCTATATAATGAGAGCTCTAGTCTTGAGTTTGAGAGATGAATTTGAGAGGAGAAGTGTAGAGAGAATACTAAATTTAAGTTAGAATTTGAGGGGGGAAAAAGCCTTGAAAACAAGCGTGTTGTCTTGCCAAACTAGAGAAGTTGTCTAGCCTTCATGTATCTCATCTTCCCTTGCCAAAACTACTTATGAAACTCCTTGAAACCAAGTCCTAAAGCCTTGATCAAAAAGAGTAATCCTTGCCAAGTTTAAGAAGATCAAAGAGTGATCAACACACTTGTCCAAAACCATCATTATAGCTCAAATTTCAAGCTCTTGAATTGAGGATTTAGAACACAATTCACAACCTTGAAGGTGATCAAAAGGAAGCCTGAAAATCAAGAAGTTCATTCTTTCTTTGGAATGTGAATTTTCAATCTCTTTTATTTTCTTGCATTTTTTATTTTATACTTGTTTTCTTGCTCTAATTTCATATTAGTTTTGTTATAAGCTAACCGGAAGTGGTTAGTGTTGGACAATCTTCACTGTATTTAATGAAACAAATTTTGTTTGTGTACTAAACAACAAACAGAATACAAAAGAAAATAGGAAAGGAGAGAGATTGTTTGATTACAAAAATCAAACCAATAAATAAAAATAAATAAATAAAAATATATTTTTATTTTGTTACAAAAACAAAATTAAAATTTGATTTAAATAAATAAAACAGAAAATTAACAACTTACTTGATTAATTTCTTGAACAATATTTTGATCAGGTGCAATGTTTGACACTGTGTCCTTAAGACATATTTGTCCTCTCCACGGTACTTTCAGATTTTCGGATGTCTATCTCCTAGCATAAAATGATCAACAACGAATAAATGCAGCACTACAATTTATTCACACAACGAACACACTATGTGTTTATACACTTTCTCACAAGAATAATAATGCAACAAAATGTAGAGTAATGCAGTACTTTTCTAGACGAAAAATTGTGAATAAAAACATCAAATAAGGGTTGCCTATTTATAGATGGAGTAGTGGCTTTCAATTTGAATCCAATAGGTAGCAAATCTGTTTTGAATAGATACAGTACCTGTTTGACACTGTTTGAACAGATTCAACCTGTTCGGTTATAGTTGAACACCAACACTGCTGCTCACTCTGCTCTGCCTTACCAATACTCTGCTGAATTTTGCATCAGTGGGTGGCCGGCCACCGGTAAAGGTTGCAGGCCACCAGCCGGCCATGGTTGAAGGTTGCTGGCCATGGATGGTGGTCTGCCGGCCATGGAAAGTAGCCTGCCGGCCACTGATGCACAGGTTCATCTTGCTGCAACAGAGGACAAACAGAGTATATACAGGGTATCTCAAGGGTTTGTTTGCACAACCAACCCCTCTTTTTCATGGAAAAATCAAAGGAGTAGCAAGCTTTGGTTCACAAACCATCAATGGATGCAATTTCACTGCATGATGGCTTGTGAAACCAAGTGTGCAAGTTCAATAAATGCAAAACAAGACATAAGCCTCCTCCCTTTCATGAATGATCAAGGGAAGAAGGTGACTTTGGAGGCTTGAATCATTTCATTACTAGCAAGTATGAAATGATCCAAGTTCCATGTGTTCAATTAACATCCGACTGAACACATCAAGACACAATCAAATTCTTATCTTTGCACAATTTTAGTTTCAACTTTTAGTTACCCCCTTTTAATTACCCTTCCATTCTTTAACCAATTAAGTCCAAAAGGTGAATTAAAGTCCTCTAATAGAGAAGGAAGTGTCAAATAAGGGGTAGTTTAAGGCAAGAGAGAGGTGTCATGCCGTTGATAATGAACCCCCAAAAGAGGATTAAACCATTAAGAATGGACCTCAATCTCAAGCTTAAACAATCTCAAGGTTGAAACAACCCTCAAAGCAAACAAAAAGTAAAGAAATGAGGGAGGTTGCAGAGATTATGCTTGCTGAAATTAAGTGAGAAAAACACAAACAATGTAACCAACTCAAACAAGTGGTGTCTAAAGGCCTAAAACACCATGCTTGTGAGGACACTTACACTAGAAGCATGCAAAACAAGACTCAAATTACTTAACTAACCCAAAACAGAGACAAAACAGTCCAAAACACAACCTAAAACATGCTGGAATTAAGTTACAAAAAGCTAAAAAAATATGCTAACACATAGAGCTGGCTAGCAAACAAAACACAAGGAGGGGAGGCTAACCCCTCCAAATTTGGACTTCAAAACATGATTTTGGCCACTGAAATAGGTCTGAAAATCAGTGTTTAAAAGCTTAGAAAAAGATAGTTTGAAAGTGGGAAGCACAAGTAGAAAGGCCTTGCAAGTAAGGAATAAAGAAGGGTGAACCACCACCAAACCTTAAATGGCCTAAAACCACAAATTTCAGCCCACAAAAACAGAGGTTTTACAGCCCAAAAACAGTAGGAAAAAGATGGAAAAACAAGTATGCAAAGCAAAGTAGAAGGGAAAGTGTTATACCTCTTGAAGCAAAGATCAATTCTAGGCAACAATTCAAGCCAAAACCAACTTCAAGAGCTCCAAGAAGGCCTCAAGGAACCTTTGTCCAAAGGTGATCAACTTTGATTAAGGAGGTATAGGCAAAAGTGTAGTGTATGTAGGCTAATGTGCACAAACTTGCAAGAGAGAGAGAGAGAGAGAGAGAGAAATGTAGAGAGAGAGAGAGAGATTTTTTGCTCCAAAAATTCTAACCTTTAAAACAATATGAGAGGTCTTCTATATATAGAGAACTAAGCAATTCCCTAAAAAACATCCAGCCCTACACGTGGGTGAAAATGCATGCATTTGTGCAAACAGCTGGCACAGCTAGCATAAAATATCTACAAAACACACTGGTGACCGGCAAGCCATCACTAGTGGCTGGCAAGCCACATCAGTGGCCGGCACCAGGTCGACAAGCAAAAAGTGATGACCGGCAAGTCTCTATCAGTGGCCGACAGGTCACCAGAGGTTGCAGACTGAAAAGATAGGCTTGGTCCAAAACTGGGTTTGAAAGGCTATTAGGGTTTGCGAGGCTCAAAGTTGTGGCATTCTGCTGAAAACTTCGAACACTTGGCGAGCAAACAAACTCATCATCGGGTGTGCATACGAGGACATGCAAGTCATAAGGGCCGTCAAAAATGGGATGTCTACACTACCTCAAAGGAGATGTGGGCCAATAGTGAAAGTATGCCAAAGGCAGAGTGGGACCGACATGGAAAGCTTTTGTCATTGCTTTCCAAGATAAATACCTACCTCCCACAGCTAGGGAGAAACTGAGACAAGAATTTCAAAACTAAGCAACTAAACCTGTTAGTGGTCGAGTTTGAGGTGGCTTTCACTAGCTTGTCTCGGTTTGCACCTGAGTTGGTGGCAATGGAGGAACGTTGTTGCATAGAATTCTAGAAGAGATTGAGAATGAAGATCTTGTTCAAGGTTGCCGGAAACATGATCCAGAATTATGACCGTCTTGTGGAGGCGGCGGTGCATGTGGAGATTACAATGCAGGCTAAGTAGGAGAGATTTCGAGGTTCGAGGTCTAGGGGTCTAGAGTCTCAAGGGAACTTTAGAACTAGTAAGAAACATAAGGGCACTGTAGATATCCCATTTTTGACCGACCTTAAGACTCAGACGTCATCGTTTGTGCACGCGATGATTGCGCATGTTTGTGCTTGTTTCGAGCGCCCAAAGGTCTCAGCTGAGTGCCTTGTCCCGGGGTCTCTTAACTCTCTTCTTTTTGGCCTTGTTTTTGGACCGAACATTGGTGTCTTTGCCTGGAGGGAGAGAGAGGCATGTAGGCCACTTTTTGTAGCTGTAGGCTACTTTTCTCTCTTGTAGTGGCCCGTAGGCTAGTTTCGGGAGCTTTCGGCTGAGTGCCTTGTCTTGGGGTCTCTTGGATCCCTTCTTTTTGGTTTGTTTTTGTGCCATACCTTGTTGCCTCTTGCCTAAGGGAGGGAGAGGCCTTGCCGGCCACTTTTGGCATGTGCCGGCCACTTTCTTCCATTGTAGGCCACTTAAAGTGGCCGGCCGGCTAGGGGAACTGGCCGGCAGCCACTTTTTCTCTTTTTCAGATATTTGTAGATATTTTGAGTTAGCTGTGGCTCATTGAATTCATCCTCCATACACGTGTATGGAGGGATTGAGCAAGCTTTTTGCTTGCATTGCTCTATAAAAGGGGAGCTTCCTCCCCCTTGAGAGAGGTTCAGCATTTTCAGAGCAAAAATATATCCTTCTCTCTAGAATTCTCACACTATCTCTATATTTGTGCTATTTTGTGCTTGGAAGTGTTATTTCTTCACACTTTTGCACATAAACACCTAGTCAAGCACCTTAACTTTGGAGCTGAGGCACCTTGGAGCTTGTTTTGAGGTCTTAGCATTGGTTTTGGTCCAAAATTGTTGCTGAAGTTGCTGTCTTCTTACTGTGCTACAAGGGTAAGCTTCTTTTCCTCTTAAGCTTGTTTGTTGTATACTAGTTTAAACCACCTTTGCATGCTTAATTAGGCCCGGTTGTTAACTACAAAAAGCTCTAATTTTAAGTGTTAAGAAAGGTTGTTAAGGCCTCTTTGGTGTTGGGGGTGTTTCACCCTCTTGTGTGTCTTATTTTCTTGAGGTTGGTGCCTTCTTTTAAAGCCTTGGAGGCACCCTTTGTTTGGCCTTTCTACCACTGAAACTCAGAGGAATTTCAGTGGTAGAAACCATGTTTTGAAGTCCAAAATAGGAGGGGAGGTGGCCTCCCCTCCTTGCTTCTTGGTTCCATGCCTCGTTGGCCTAATTAGTGAGCATCATTTTCTTGCATGTGTTGGCTTATTCTCAACTTATTTTTGGTCTTATTTCAGCATGGCATAACTCTGTTTTGGCTTGGTTGAGTCACCTTATGCATGCTTTTTACGCTTGTAGTGTAATCTTGCCATTTAGCCTTACATGCTTGCCACTTTGGTTCATCATTCCAGCCTATTTTGACTACACTCCAACATGATTTTATCCATGTTTTAACATGCTTAAGCTCTGTTTCAAGTGGTCTTAGCCATGTGAGGCTTGCTTTGTGTAGTTGTAGTGTAAAAGCCCTTGACTAGCTTTGAGTTTCAAAGTCTCTAGCATGCTTCACTTGAGTTGTTTGCATGCTTTGGCCTCACTTCTCACATGATTTCAGTATGTATAGCATAGTCATACTCTCACATGTGTCACTCTTTCAATGCTTTTGGAGAGTTATGCCTTGTGTCTTGATCATGAGCTAGTTTGTATGCATGCTTCTCTAAGCTTTTGGGCTACCATTCCAGCATGTTTTTGGTCTTACTTTGCCATGTTACAACTCTGATTTTGGTTGGTGGGGTCACCTCTTGCTTGGTTTTGGTACTTGTAGTGTAATCCCACTCATTAGTCTTGCATGCTTAGTGTTTTGGCTTACCATTTTAGCTTGTTTTGGCTACACTCTATCATGTTTCTAGTATTGTTTTGACATGCTTTAAGACTGTTTTGAGTGATCTTGGTCCTTTGAGCATTGCTTAGTATAACTATGGTGCAAGTGCCTTAGCTAGTCTTAAGTTTTGAACACCTTGGCATGCTTTATTTGAGCTATTTGCACGATATGGAATCATTTGGCATGGTATTTCAGAGAATATACTTCCATCACGCACTCATATATATCGCTCTTTAATTGTGTTTGAGAGTTGACCCTTGTGCCTAGTTGATGAGCCATTACATGAGCATCATTATCTTGTCTTTCATGCCATCATTTCAGATCATTTTGGCCATTATTTTGGCATGCATAAGGTCTGTTTAGGGCTGGTTTAGTCCATTGAGCATTGTATTGCGTAGTCCTAGTGTTGTGTACTTCGCTAGCTTTAATGCTTAAGGACTCTAGCATGCCATACTTGTGTTGTTTGCATGATATGTCATCGTTTGGCATATGATTTCAGTGCTTGTACCTCTGTTATGCTCTCATATATGTCACTCTTTCAATGTATTTGAAAGTTAAGCTTTATGCCTTGCTTGTAAGCAAATGAGTGAGCATGCGTTTCTTGTCTTTTGTGCCTAAGTTTTGGTGTGTATTGGCCACTGTTTTGGAGCATCTTAGGTATGTCCATATGTGGTTTGACCATTTGAAATTGATATTGCATGCCTCATGTGTAATACACTTCACTAGCTTTGATGCCATAGCTTCTAAACATGGCATGCATGTTTTGCTTATATGATAAAGTCTTGGGCGTGCCACTTTAGCATTGAAAGATAAGCATCTTGTTTGCATTGCATTGTATTTGGATCAGACGTTAATCCAAACACAAAGAATGTGGCACGTTTCATACTCGAAGTGATAAAACGTGTTGCGTTTCTTGGTCGCCAACCCTCTTGATCATGCATGATAGAGGCGGAGGTTCATCGAGTCTATTTGTGCATTCATTGACTTGTGCAAGCTTGGCTCTTTGGCCATCATGCATTGAGATGCACAATTGGTGGCTTGAGAGTCGAGCACTACGCTCCTTTGAGCTTGAGAAATGATAAGGAGAGTAGTTGCACACACATTTCCTTGTAAATGCATTGTTGTGCCTTTGTTGATCTCTGTTGCAGCAAAGCTGAGGTTCTGGAAAGGAAAGTGGCCGGCCGGCCACTTGCACTAGCCTGCCGACCACTTAAAGTGGCTGGTCGGCTAGTTGAGGTAGCCTGCCGACCACCACTTGCGGTAAATTTGTCCGGAATGCTTCTGTTTTGGGGCAGAGGCAACCTGAAAATGTGTTCGATGCTCCGAGGTTAGCACGAGTGCAAACAAAGACAACTCATGGCAGCGCAGTGCATTTCCGGGCGAAGCGAACCAAGCATGCATCTCTCCCTCACCCTCGAGGCCATTTAACTGCTTTACTTAGTTGGTTCATTTGTCGGTTTTGTAATTATTTAGTTAATGTGTTAGCTAATTTAATTCATTATTGTAATTTCTTAATTAGCTTAGCATAGCTAGTTTTCAATTTGGTTTGTAATTAGTTAGCTAGAGTTAGTTAATTAATTGGTTTGTAATAATTAGCTTAGCTTAGCGTTGCTAGTTAGCTTATTTATTCGGACCCTCCGTCGAGAGGGCAAATGTCGTAATAAGTGTGCATGTGTGTGTGAATGTCTTCTAACCCCACGTCTTTCTCCCTTTTATTTACCAGCTTTCGATGGTTAGTTTTAGGGCATGTTTCAATTAGCATACTTATGCTTTGCATGCGTACATCATTCATTTGTCTTGCACACACTGGGCTCGGCGCATCATTCAAACCGCATTGAATTTCAATACTTACTTGAATACGTGTTTCAAAGCATGTTATCGAATGTTGCATTCGTATGCCATTTTAGATAGCCGAGCCCACTTAGTTGCATTTTTGCATGTGCTGCATTAGGCATCTAACATAGCTAAGGTCATGTATGATTTCTAACTAGTTTTCTGTTTTGGCTCGGAGTACACTGTAAGTGTTTATGCTTTAGCATCCTTGCATGAGTGTGAGTGTTGCCATGTCAGCATGCTTGCCATGAGACTTTTTGCTTAAATGATATAGCTGCATGAATGCCTGTGGATGAAGGCTTCATCACTTGAATTGGAACAATTCGATCAAATGTGAGTTTTAAGACCACTTGAGGGTGGCAAAATCATCATGTTTTAAGCCCACTTGAAGGTGGCAAATCCGCGTTTTAGCCTACTTGTGAGTAGCATCTTCAAACCATTTTCGAAAAAAACAAACATAAGATGTTTTGTTCCACATCGAGCGATTTAGTCTATACTTGTATGCTGTGCGCATCACATAGTAAGGTTAGCTAATAAAACCGGAAAAAGAACACATGTGTTTTCAAAGTAACATATCATGTTTAGAAGAGGCCGATCCTTTGATCAGGCGAGTGGGGGTGCTCATTTCATGACCTTCCCTCCTCGTATCTAAGTTCCCTAGCCGAGGCAACTTTGGTTCTGACGGACACGTGGCCTTAGGCACGAGTCAGGGTTTCCTAAATTTCCCAAAATAAAATATTTAGGTGGCGACTCTGAAATCTGGTAAAGCAGTCCATGTTTGGCGCTTTTTGATAAAAATCGATTTTCCAAAACGATTTGCCGGATTTGGACTCTTCGGTGATTTATCAGTCTTACATTGCACTTTGTGAGATTAGATTCAGAACCGTGACAGGAGTCCGAACTGTAGTAGCTAGAACCCAATTCGCGCCCTCTTCGAAAGGGGGGCGCGCGGAGAGAGTTCGGGCGGTCTACAGCATCTCTTCTTTCTAGCCCCAATCACAGCAGACTAGATCTATATTTCCATTGTTGAGTGTTGGCTCGAGAAGGAATGCTCAGGGCAGCTTTACTTGTTTCAAGTGTAGCCAGCCGGGTTACAAGGCTAGTTCCTGCCCATAGAAGGGAGGAGGGCAGCAGATGTTACCACCACCACCACCTAACCAATCTTAAAGTCAGTTCCAGAGTAAGGGGCAAGGACCTACATGCTTTCAATGTGGTCAATCGGGGCATTTGAGGAAAGCTTACCCTCAGTTAGGAGGCGCATCTGGCGCATCTGGGTCGAGGTAGACTCAGAGCCATCAATAGGCTCATTCAGTTCAGACCCCATGTCACGACCCAAACCCGCCCCTATAGGTTTAGCATCGTAATCGGCCAGTAATCCTTGAATTACCGAAGGCCTCTGAACAGATTAACAAAATTAAGGGGCTAGTAGAAGCAAATACATAAATATAGTTGTCCAATGAGCTGTGCTGACTTATATGAAACAGAATATTTAAAACTTTATATACATAACCGGTAGTCAATCATACATTATACCCACACACATTACAGTATCTTAAGTACAGTCAACGACATCAAATCAAGTCTTATATAAACAGAAACCACAAAACTTAAACACAAGACGCTTCGAGAACCTCCACGTGAGGCACAATGGTTGGCTGACAACAGAACACAGATCTAGACAAAAGCCTTCAGGCTTGATCTCCAGAATGCCCACCTATACATATATATACACACAGTGAGCTATAGCCCAATGAATAACATTAAGGTAAAGGGGTTAGTGAACGAAATCCAAACATATCATAATTAAAAACAGATCATAGCATAATCATCCTCATATCAGAACATAATAATGGTACATCCCATAGAACACATCACAGAACGTCTTCCAACTAGAGTAATCGATTCTGGATACCGATTAAACACATATCACCACAATGAAGTGGTTAACGAGATCTCGTAAACTTGTATGTCATGGACCCGCATTTTCATGCCATCCCCCATGACTTGGGACTATCTATGGATGCCATAATAGATTTAAAACTTGGGATGTTCGTTCACGTAAAACAGATATCATAACAGAAATCATAACTTATCATATTTCATTTAGAACATAATTCATATGAACGTATCTTTACGATAACGTTACTCACAGTGGTTCTAGTAAGCGGTCAATCAATCCTCGAGTCTTGACCTACAACAACAAAATACATAACACAAACACGTCTTATCATTACACATTCATGTGGCCAACACGGCTTAGCTTTCATTACGTTGGTTCTTGTTCTTTCTTATCACAATGCTTAAATACACACACACACTTGCAATTCCTTGACTTAGTACATTCATTCCTTAGTGTGTTTCTAATCCATAACCTCCTTAATATGGCTTAAGAATGCCTAAGATGCAATGAGGATGTCAAAACATGCCTTGGAACACTTGGTAAAATTTTCTGAAAATAAGGTCCCCGCTCGAGCGGACATGCAAAATGAGAGGGGCCACTCGAGCGTGACTTCCTCCGCTCAAGCGACCTGCAAACTTGGAAAAAGTACTGGTTGGTCGAAAACCACGCTCGAGCTATAACTCCCACGCTCGAGCGTATCGACAACATGCAAAAGGGTTCGCTCGAGCGTCCAAGTGGTCGCTCGAGCGGAGAGCTCATGTCTGAAAAAAAAAATACTGAGAGCTCGCATTCTCCGCTCGAGTGCAGGTTTCCTCGCTCGAGCGGACTGTAAAATTCTTGGTTCCCAAAACAGAGTTTGAGCTTCAAAATGCGATTTCAATGGCAAATTCGTGCATGGCTTGTTCATAAACTTGCAAAACTTATTCATAAACATGAATGTATGATTTTCATTAATTCTTTTTAGTCAAAACCCATGAATTTACCAAAATTAGAACCAAAACTTTCATGCATGTAGAACACACAATTCTTTTCTCCAAAACTCATGAAATTAGTAAATTTGAGCTTATTAACTCCATGCATGTAATTCAAAACATGAATTCAATGATTAAACATGGTGATTCTAACATGCACGCACCAAATAACTCCCAAAATAAGTTAGATGCTCAAAATCAAACTCAAATGACAACCTCTACATATATATATACACATGCAAGTGGAAGTATAGTCAAATCCTCCATCCTCTTCACAACCATATGTAAATTACATGCAAATGATCCTAACAACTCCATGAATGCATCTTTATAACACAACTTCTTCATGAATTATGGGTTAGATGCTCACCAAAAGCCCTCAATAACACAAGATCCTTGCCAAACTTGAGCTACTCTAGCAAAATTCTTCACTTCTTCCTTGAATCCACACTCTCTCTCTCTCTAAAATGGAGTCTCACTCTCACTCTGGAATGTATTCTTAGATTTTTGCACTAAGGGGTAAAAGAAATGAGCTCAAAATGAGTTTAAGGCCCATATAAAAAGCTATGATGTCAAAAATACATTAATTGGATTATTAAGCTAGCCAAACGCAACTTAACGAATCAGACTGAATCAATTTTTTAATAAAATTTGCCAAATGATTCTAAAAATTCCAAATAACACATTGGTGTAGTCAATTTCGGTTTCGGATACCTTTAAGGCTTTCAATTTTCATATCAAAGTGGAATTCTAAACAGATATTTCTACAAGTGACAGATAGAGAGCCAAACCTCATGCAATTTACATAATAATCCCGTAATTTATTTTATTCACTTAATTAACATCCTTAATTACTGATTAGTAGCTAATTACAGGTCGGGGTTATTACACCCCATGAGTTAATCAGGGAGTCACCTCGGCTCAGTCAGTATAGCAGGCCTATACTCCGAGAGATGAGTAGGTTGATCAAAGGCCACAGAGGCACGTGTATACTGTTACAGCGCCAAAGCAATTGTCAGGATCCTCTGTTATGAGAGGTATTCTTGTTGTGTTCAATTCTTTGGCTAATGTGTTGATTGATAGGGGTGCGTTGCATTCATTTATATCTTCTGCATTTGCTTCTGCATTAGGATTAGAGGTGGCTTAGTTAGCGGCTCTACTTAGGGTAGAGTCACCGATTGGGGGTTAGGTTGAATTGGACTGGGGATATCGTGGTTGTGAGATAGAGGTTGCCGGCCGCCGACTTCCTTTTACATTTGTGTTATAAGACATGTCGAGTTTTGATGTCATTTTAGGCATGGACTAGTTGTCTTTGTATCGTGTTGTTATTGATAGTTACCGTCAAAGGGTTACGATGTGCACCTCAAGTGGTGGCTGTTTTTATTTTCTGGAGGATTGAGCTAATAAAGTCTTACCACCAGTTTATGACTCTCGTGGTAGGGACAAGCTTAATTGTCTTTTTGCAACTCCCTTGGGTAGTGAGAGTGATGAGGTCCGAGTTGAATTACCGAGGGTAGTTTGTGAATACCCAGATGTCTTTCCTGAAGATCTTACTAGTTTACTACCCCATCGGGAGATCAAGTTCTCCATTGATTTAGTGTCTAGCACGACACCGATCTCCATGACACCATATAGATTTGCACCCGCAGAATTACATGAGTTAATGATTCAACTCCAAGAACTTTTAGACAAGGGCTTCACTCACCCTAGTATATCACCTTAGGGAGCGCCAGCTCTCTTCTCAAAGAAGAAGGATGGGTCATTGCAGTTGTGTATTAATTAGTGCAAATTGAATTGAGTTATTGTTAAGAACAAGTATCCTTTACCCAGAATAGATGACTTATTTGACTAACTTAGAGGGTCTCGTTGCTTTTCAAAGATAGATTTGAGGTCGGGGTACCATTAGTTGAGAGTTAGGGAAGAGGATATACAAAAAATGATTTTTCGCTCGCGTTATGGCCATTATGAATTCCTAGTAATGCCTTTTAGTTTAACCAATGCTCCTGCTTCCTTTATGGACCTGATGAATCAAGTCTTTTGAGACGATATCTTAATTTATTCAACCTCCGAAAAGGAACACAAGGAACACTTGCGGATAGTGCTTGACTTGATTAGGGTCCGCCAATTGTATGCTAAATTTGAGAAATGTGAGTTTTGGCTGACTAAAGTGAAGTTTTTGGGGCATGTTGTGTCGGGAGAAGGAGTAATTGTAGATTCTTCTAGGAAAGATGTCGTGCAAGATTGGGAACAACCTAAGAATGTTTTTGAAATCCAGAGATTCCTAGGGTTAGTCAGGTATTATCGTCATTTCGTAAGAGACTTCTCTAGACTAGTCGCACCGTTGACCAGGTTGACAAGTAAGAGTGTCAAATTTGTATGGAACAAGACTTATGAGAAATCATTCCAAGAACTTAAGACTAGGTTGGCCACCACACCGGTTTTGATAATTCTAGAGAAGGGCTTGAGTTATACTATTTATTGGGATGCGTCCTGGAATGGACTTAGTTGTGTATTGATGCAAGAAAGGAAAGCTGTGGCTTATGGTTCACGACAATTGAAAACTCATGAGAAGAACTAACCCATCCATGATTTAGAGTTAGTAGCAGTAATTTTTGCTTTGAAGATTTGAAGATATTATTTGTATGGCGAGAAGTTTGATGTTTTCTTCGATCATAAGAGTCTAAAATACTTGTTTTCCAAAAAAAAAAAAAAATTGAATTTACGCCAAAGGAGATGGATGGAATTTATGAAGGATTATGACTTTGAGTTGCATTATCATCCGAGGAAAGCCAATGTAGTGGTTGATGTCTTGAGTCGAAAATCTGTGAGTAGTGTGGCAAGTGTGGCCATTCAGGAATGGGATATGCTAGGTGATATCGGCAAGTTTGATTTACAGCTGAGCGAGTCTAGTAAAGATGCTACCTTATTTACTTTAATTGCTTAACCTACCTCGATTAGCATAGTCATAGAAGCACAACAGGGTGACCATGAGGTAGAGAAAATCCGTGATAGGATCTCCAATGTGAAGGAAAAAAAGGGTTTGAACATCCACTTGGATTTGAGTGTGAGGTATCTATACCCTTTTTTTGTGCAAAAATCTTGTAGAAAGGAGGTACTCTGAGAATTTCATCACTCACGCCTTGCGGTACATTCGAGAGGCACTAAAATGTATCATGATCTCATTCATCAATTTTAGTGGGAGGGGTATGAAATGAGTCGTCGCCTTGTTTCGAAATGCCTTACTTGCTAGCAAGTAAAGGCTAATCACCAAAAGCCAGCGGGTTTGCTACAACCCTTATCTATTACTGAGTGGAAATGGGAGTATGTTACCATAGATTTTGTAGTTAGACTTCCTAGGACACAACAGGGTGATGATGCCATTTGGGTGATTGTTAATAAATTGACTAAGTCAACGCACTTCATTCCGATGCACACCAGCGACTCAGTTGATTATTTGGCAGAGTTGTACATTAGAGAGATAGTTCGACTTCATGGGGTCCATGTGACCATTATTTCAGATAGAGATCTTTGTTTCACCACCCAGTTGTGGCAAAGCCTTCAAGAGGCATTGGGAACTAAGTTGACCCTTAGCACCGTTTATCATCCTTGGACCGATGGGCAGTCAGAGTGTACCATTCAAATTTTGAAGGACATGCTTACAGCTTGTGTCCTTGATTTCAAGGGGTCCTAGAAGAGGCACCTACCGTTGATTGAGTTCGCCTATAACAATAGTTATCAAGCTAGTATTAGGATGGCACCGTTCGAGACCTTGTATGGCTGACCTTGTAGATTTCCAGTTTGTTGGGCCGAGGTAGGTAATGCATTAATGTTGGGTCTGGAGATCATTAGAGAGGCGACCGAGAAAATTGCTCTCATTCAAAAGAGGTTAGCTACAGCTTAAAGCTGGCGGAAGAGTTATACCGATAAGTGAAATTGACCTCTATCTTTCGAGGTTGGTGACCATGTGTTTCTTAGATCTCGCCGAGACGAGGTTTGATGAGATTTGGTAACAGTGGGAAGTTGTTTCCAAGATTTATTGGACCTTTTGAGATTTTAGATCGAATTGGGAAAGTGACTTACTATTTGGCCTTACTACCACAACTTTCTAGGGCTCACAATGTGTTCCATGTATCTATGCTTAGAAAGTACGAACCCGACCTTTCATATGTTCTTGATTAGGCTGACTTGGAGGTAGATGGGATGCCTCATACGAAGAGCGACTGGTTCAAATTTTAGGTGTCCGAGAACAAGTGTTGAGGGGTAAGACTATACCATTAGTGAAGATGTTATGGAGACACTATAGGGTGAGAAAGCAATATGGGAATGGGAGGCAGAAGTCCGCTCCAAGTATCCAGATTTATTTGAGAATGCTTAGTTTGTTCTAGATTGTAATGTTCTCTTGTGTTTGAGAATAAAATGTTGAAATTGTAAACCACTAGTTGTTATGATTGTTGTTGTCCTTCTTTTTGAGCATGAGAACTATTGTAAGATTATTACAATTTTTGTTGAACTTATGCCTATGATTATTGTATTAGTGGTTATTAGGATTGTGGCCTTGGCCCATGGAAAACTTTGATGATGGTAGTGGAAGGTTGTTGAGATTGAAATATCCATGTTGTAATTGAATTGTTGTTGTATGGACTCATTATTGTCATTAGTGTGGTTGGTACCACTCAGAGCCTTTTGTTTTTGTATTGCCCTTGTTCTTTGGAGGTGGTTGGTGAGAGGTGTGACCAAATTTCAAGGGCAAAATTTCCTAAAAGGGGAAGATTGTGATGTTCCGGGTGTTGGACTTGACTAGTATGGGGTAGTAAGTTAGTGTGCATTACTTTCGGCGTTTTGTTTATCGTATTGGGTTGTTGAGATCTCTTTTCCTACTCTTACTAAACCTTTCTTAACTTTTCCAAGTTAAAAATTTTGGATTTTGGGCATTGGAACTGGTTTCGAAGTACAAAATCTAATTCTGAGTTTCTAGAAAAAATTGCTCGCGCGAAATGAGCAACCACACCACTCAAGCGCATTAACACAGGGATTTCTGAGTTTTCTGGGCAGAAAACCGCTCGTGTGGATTTTGTATTCCATTTAAGCGAATTTTGTGAATTTTTCTGGGTTCTTCTCTGGAGTAAACCGCCCATTGGAGCATCAGAACCCGCTCGTGCGAATTTGGAATTCCACTCGTGTAGAATTTGAACCGCCCATGCAAATTTCGGTGCGTCTGTCTCGAATTTTGTCCTTTTTTCTTCAAAAACTGGTGCCAAAAACGTGTTTTGTACACTTTTTCACTTCTCTCTCTTTCCAAACTCATCTTTTCTCTCCCTTCTCTCTACAAACACATCCAAATCCAAACTTCTCTCAAAGATTTAGTTCTAATCTTCAAGAATTTGAGAGGGCTTTTTACACCAAATCGAAGAGGGCAATGAGAGCTACGTCTACATCGATTGAATCAAGTTTTCATTGTCGTTGAGTTTTAGGGTTTTCATCTCTTTCCTCTTCCAAGATAATCTTTGAGTTGCATATATGTTTTTGCAAGTCTATGCTTGTTTGGAGTATTTCATATATGTTTGGATCATGATTTTGGGTTGTTGAACCCTAGATGATTATATAAGTGGATTTTCTCTATTTTTCCAAAGCTTAAGAATATAGGCTATGTTCTATAGTATGGGTGTGATTGTGGAAAAATCTTTTCAAAATGGAATCAAAAACTTAGTTTTTGTGGAAACCCTAGAATTTGAGAATTTTGGGAAAAAGTTGAGATATTATGGAATTTATGCTTGATAAGTTGTTATGTGAATAAATGATGGAGGAAATTTCTATTATTGTATCAAATAAGGAAATTTCATAGAGGAATGAGAATTATTGATTTTGAAGCTTATTATTGAATTGTCTTGGAAAACCAATTTTAGAAAATGATGATTAACATGCGAAGAATACATGAATGTCGATATTGTTATATTATCTCTTAGAAATATATATTATGATATTATATTGATAAGAGATGTGGGAATTTGGTCACAATGGAGGATTGTATGGTGGAATTGAAAATAGAACTATATTAATGCATTGTTATCTTTTACATTGGCATTCCATTGAATTATTATTGCAATTGATTTTGAATTTTGTATTGGAAAATTATTGTTTTGAGAACAGAATTGTTTTGTGAAATAAAATTATTTTGATTTGTTTTGGGCTAAATACATTGGTAGGTCCGGATATGGGGTGTAGTTGGTATTGGTTAAGTTGGCCTGAGTGTCCATAGTAGAAGACCGAAAACACGCGCGGAGAAGATACCACGTGCCTTCCGATTATCAACCGGTAAAGTGAGGATTGGTAGTGCATGTTATGCCATATACGAACCTAGGGATTACCTTATTCGTATTTACCACCCCTTGAACTACATTGAAGTTATTGAATTGTTGTATCTTCAAATTGCATTATGCACAAAAGTTTCAAAAAATAGAAATATATGTTTTGAGCATGACATAGTATATGTATTCATCTTAGGAAACTGTATAAAATGTATATATTTGATTAAGATTTTTCTACTAGACTTCGTACTCACCTTATTGGATTTTGTGCAGGGAAAGATATGATAATCCCGCCGAGTTAAAGGCGAGGAATGTATTTTTGAGAGTACAACGCTCTTTTCCTTTTTGTTGTAATTATTTTGACAAGCCAAGGGCTTTACATGTATGGGTTTGAAAACCATTATTTTTGTGTAACCGGGCATAAGCCTTGAAAAGTGTAGCCCTTGAGGGCATTGAATTGTACTTGACATATCGTGCCACATGTTATAAATTCATATTCTATGAATGTTGAATATATAACCACATGTGGAATGTTTTTTGTAAATCTTTATAGTTAATGAATACATATGTTGGAGATTTGATGACAATGTCAATATTGAGACTTTATTTTCCGTATACATTAAGTAATGGAAGTTATTGATATAGAAATAAGATTATGAAATTGGAAGTTGATAAATGTATATTGCGTTAATTATTCGAGACGTTACATATATTTATTATTGTGAATTTTTATCTTTATGTCAAATAATATAAAAATAATACTTTTTAAGTGGTGTGTATTAGAAATTTCATTTAAAATATCTAAATTGAGATTCATCTAATCCTTGGCCTATTATTCTCCTATGTTACAATGTTCAGTTTGGGTTCAAGTTGACCACTAGGCAAAGGAATTCTATATGTATCAAACCACAAAACTAAAGAGGGTGACATTTGAGATGTATGCATTGGTTGGCCAATTTGATATCTGTAGATCCTCTCAATCACTACTTTGTGGCTCATGTTTTCTTATATCTTCAATCTTCCTTTCCACTAGTTATGTTTGGCCCCCAAAAGAATAGCGATTGGTATATGAACCTAGAGGGCACAATCAAATCTTTTTTGTACATTATACAATGCTCAAAGCAAAAGAATGAAATTATAAAATAAAAAAAATTTAAAAAAATTAAATAAATAAAAAAACACAGACAAAAGCTATATTGAATTGGATATATTAATGAGAGCTGTCGAATTCAGTTGGAGATTAAATGAAGATAGAGGTGCCAAAGATGATTTTGTACACAATCCCGCACTTTGGTTATGATTTTATTTTAATTATAATTTAATAGTTTTTTAGTTATATTTTATGTAGTGTTTAGTTATATATATATATTTTTAACTTTCATAAATTTAATTTATAATATTTGTGGTAATCAAACTCACAAATATCATTACTTACCTATAATAAATATGTATACCATAACATTATCCAATATATATATATATATACTATTATATATGTGCAACATCTTTCTTGATGTCCTGAAACTTTCATTTACCCCCAGTGGGGGTCGACCCCCAGTGACGTGGCGCACTGGGGTTGGCCGAAAATCAAAAAAAAAAAAAAAAAAAAATAGTTTTTTTTTTGGACCAATGGGAGGGCTACACACACGACCCCAGTGACCCCCACTGGGGGTCTGAGGCGTGGCGTGGCGTGGCGCACTGGGGTTGGCCGAAAATCAAAAAAAAAAATAGTTTTTTTTTTGGACCAATGGGAGGGCTACACACACGACCCCAGTGACTCCCACTGGGGGTCTGAGGCATTTTTCTTCTTTATATGACAAAGATTTTCTGTATTTTAAACTACCCTTCTTTGTTTCTTAAAATTTCACCCATAATTTCATAATCATTTGACAGTTAAAAAATAATAGTAATTGTTAATAATTACTCAGATTTTGATTTTAAATTTTAAATTTTGATAATTTATCTCTTTTTTTATTTCTCTCCTTTTAAATTTCAGTTAATTGATTTATTTAACATAATGATGTGCACACAGTTTAATATACATATATTTACATATATGTGTGTGTTTGTGTGGTGGATTAAGAATAAACGATAAATTACAAATACATATTTTGAAATTTGCTTAAAATATAAATTACCCCTGTAATTTTGGAAATCATATCCTACCTCTAAAAGTTTCTAATTTCATAACAAATGACCCATTTTATTAATAAATTATCAAATCAATTAAAAGTTTTTAATAATATTCCAAATTTATTTCAATTAATAATTTAAATAATTTTATTATTATATATGAAAGTAGTTAGAAATTTTATTTTTCAGTTAATTTTGTTAAATAAAAATTTCTAACAAGGGAAAATTTGTAATTTTTAAACTATATAAAATAATATATATTTTAAAAAAATTTCAAAAAATATATTTATAATTTAGTCAAGATAAAAATGTCACATCTTGATTTTTGTCCAAATCCTATGTGAAATAAGTGACAAATCACCTCTTTCACTTGTTAAGGAAACCAAGTGGACAGTGACAAATTTTTAATAGGTAAATTGAGAGATTTTAGCCTTTCATTGGGCCACATGAATCTAGTTGTGGTACTCTTCATCATATGATTGTAAGAGGAGAAATTCTAAATTATCTAATAATAATGAGATTATTATGTAAATTTATTTTTATTTTAAATTTTAAAAAAAAAATTTATTTCACAGTTATTGAACGATATAAATCATCCATTAGAACCATGTATGTAGGGAATCTGAACCCATGTAGTTCTCATCTCAAATTTCTTCATTACTTTTTCATACAATACTTACAATTATTGAATTATACCTTCACAATCTCACATGATTCAGTGATTGTGAGTATTTTGAAACATAATAAAAAATAATAATAATAATAATTAAAAATATTTATGGCCAATGGTTATGTTCATTATTAGTATTTTTATTTTACTTTATTTTTTTTATATGGGTGCTTTCTTACCTCATCATTTCTTGTTTTCTCTCTTTTTATGGCATTTTAATTTAGAGGGAAAATAAATTTCAGTTGATCAATTTAGAACATTGTATAGTTTATTGAATAACACTTTTTTTAATTAAGAACAAATGTTTTCTTTTGAAAATCATTTTTTTGCTTCACACTTTTAATGAATTAAATGATACCATTTTTACAATTCATTTTGATTTTACCATTTGCTTGACCTTATAGTATGTTCTCTCATCAATGCATATACTTCATTTGCTTGTTTTTTCTTTGTAGCCGAATTCTGATCATGAATTAATTTTTTTAAACTATAATATATTACCTAATTTATCTAATTAATAGATTTTATTTTATTTTTATCAGACAAAAAATTATTAACATTATCTTACCAATAATGATACTAGAGGATTGTCACGTACAATGCACGTAATTGGTATCTAGTGTATAACTATCCCACTTCATTTATTAAAATTTTCGGATTCATCTACAACTGTTCCAATATTAACTTTTCTCATTCAACTGTTACCTTTCATAAGTTAATAATAAAAGGTGACCTAGGAAGAAGGGTTATGAGTTTCTCCCCTATTTCTTGCATAGATTTGTAGATTTTTAACATCTACAATAGTTCCCTCCTATTGTGAATGTTTTTCTTCTTCAACTTGGACTTTCGACGATGACTGAAGATGATAATGACAGTAATAGTGGCAGGAATGCCAGTTGGTTTTGGCTTCTTCTTTTTTTCTTTTTTTTTTTCAATTCAAATTTGATTTTGATCGGATCTTGCTTTTCCAAATCACATCTATAAAAAGATTGATAGTTTTCTCTGAATGGAGGTTGATTTTTTGATGGCTTTTGTTATTTGTTGTTTATAGTTTGTATTAGATTTCTTGTTTGGTCCTTTGAGACTTAGTTATTTATTTTTATTTTCTTTTGTGTACATTATTTATTTTATTTTAATATAATTGCGTTTGACTTTTCTTTAAAAAATAATAATAATGAATGGTGACAATTTTTATTAATTTCCAATTCATTTCATCATGTTAGTTAGAATTGGTTGTTGAAAATCAATTCCATTATTATGATTCATGATCTTTTATTTAAAGAAAGTTGGATTGTCCTTTTCGTTTTTGGTATATAACCAACTCCTCAACAAATTAAAGGGGGAAAAAAAAAGAAAAATAAATAAATAAATAAAAAAGAGGAGTTCAAATGTCAAATGTTTGATGCAAAAATTCACTAATATAAATATGATTAGAATAATTCATGAAGTAAACTATTGATACCGTACATCACAGTAAATACAAAAATATCAAGAAACCAACAAGACACAATTTTAAGGACCAAATTTTCATGTACAAATTTCATAGGGTAAATTACACAAATTGTCCTGTACTTTCATGCATGTTTTACTTTAGTTCCTGGACTTTCAAATTAGACACATTAACCTTCCAAGTTACGGAGTTGTCTCACAATATGTCAATTGGTAACAGAAGTCACATTTTCCTTCCAAAAATAGTTATGTGTCACGCACACGCACATGATTCAAGGACAAAGTGGCCAATTTACACATCTCTATTTCTACAAAACTGAGCCAAAATCACACCAGTGGTCAACTAGGTGGTCGACCACCCGGTCGACTGGCCAAGCCGGTTGTTCTCCTACATTGGGTAGTTGTCCAGTCCTGTTGTGGCTGTTTGGTTCTTTGCTTGTTTCCTATATTCCAGTCTTCTTGTGGTTGTTTGGTTCTTTACTTGTTTCCTATATTCTTAAGGCAACAATACATCAAATGCGCTCAAAATATATGAATTAAGATTAATGTAAAATATTTAGTTAAATATAAATTTTAAATCATTTTAACACTTGAAGACATATCAAAACATAAAAACTAAAATCATCAAATATACGAGAACCTTTTTCTAAGATGGTTTGTAATGTTATTAATAAATGGATTTGGATGTCATTTCTATCCACAACACAATCAACAAAACCATTAACAAAAACCTAGGTTAATTCACATAGCCACACAACCAACAAAACTATTAACAAAAACTTGAGTTAATCATTTAGGGACACAATCAACAAAATCATTAACAAAAGCATCCATTCCATTCCATTCACAAAAACCATTGGCATCCATTCCATTCCAAGCACCATCCATTCACAAAAACATCCATTCCATTCCAAGCACCAAAAACATAATTGTATTGATTTGAATTTAGGCACAATGTACTTTAGAAATGATCAACATCATCAACATCAATTCCCAAAACAGTTACAACATGAACATGTGTGAAATAGTTAGCAACATTCAACTTAAGGAATCAACAAAAAAAATTCTGTCAACACCCACGTGCAATGCATCAAAGAAACCAACTAATTTTCAGACAAAAAAATATGCAAAAAGGCTCACCATAATTAGGTACTTCATCTCCATTGTCGCCCACTGTCATGTTGAAGGATCTTGTTCGATTGAATTAATTTTTTAGCCGATTCTCAATTCCCCTTTAGCCAAAACTGAAATCTCCCAACTTTTGATATTCAATTCGTTGAAAGGGACAATTGTTAGAACCCTAATAGCATTTTATTGAGTTTTAGGACTGGTATAAGTGGCAGGAAAAGTGTAAATTGACCATTTTGCCCTTGAATCATGTGCATGTGCATGGCACGTGACTGCTTTTTGATGGAAAAGATAACTTCAGTTACCAATTGTCCTTTTTTGAGACAACTCTATAATTTAGAGAGTTAATGTGCCTAATTTGAAAGTTCAAGAACCAAACTGAAACACGCATGAAAATATTGGACCATTTGTGTAATCAGCAATGGTAGAGGGCCCTAATTTTTGTAGCTCAAATGGCTCGAATTTGCCAAAACAACGTCGTTTTGAGTACAAAACAACATCAAAATTGCCAAAACGACGTCGTTTTGACAATTTTGAGCCATTTGAGCCACAAAAATTAGGGCCCCTAAACATTTTTCTTGTGTAATTTATCCAATTTCATAATAATATATGGCATAATTGATGAAACATTGAGGTCTCACATCTCTGCCCAATCTCATGCTGGGGACATTTCATCCCTTAAATAATTATACAACACTTTCTTTATATAGTACAATAGATGTAATTACGTTGTTGGTGCCATCATAAATAGTACAATGTATTTGTATCAGTTGGTTGTACATCTCAACTGAGGTGAAAGTAAAGATTGATTTTTTTTTTTTTTTTCCCCTCTCATTGTAGGACTTTTTTTATATTGATGTTGTGATTATTGGTGGTAGATTGTGGATAGTATTTGTTGTTGGACTTTTATATAGTTAATTGTTTAATTTGATATAATATATTGGGTTGGAATTTGAATTTGAAAAAATTGTTCAAGCTCGTGAGGATTACTATGGATCCTATTTCGATGATCGAATTCATTCATTTTGTAGGGTCCTTTATGTATATCATCTATGAAAAAAATTTAGGTCGATTCGATAATTGTAACATTTCATTTTATTGTATTTGTCTTTTAAAAAATTGACGACAAGTGTGCTTTTGAGAAAGACTATCCACTTTTTTGGAAAAAAAACGTAATAAAATAAAAATGATATGATTATTTAATCAACCTAATTTTTTCATAGATGATATATGTAACGCCTCAAATAAACCCATAATTATAGCTAGCATGCATAAAAAAAAACCATCATTATCTCATTCCTCAGAGTATCATTATTGAAGGATATCACATGTAACATCAAAATAAATGCCCTATGGGCTTACATCTTTCCAAGCCTAACGCTTGGGTACAAAAATGTGAGTACTAACTCAACTACAAATTCAACCCTTGGCTTGAGTTTACATGTAATATCGATAACTGAAATAACAACTAATCTAAACAGAGTCTTTAACTCTAAATCCTTCCAAACTAATTCCTTGGAGGTAGCAACATCACCTGGACCTGAAAATGATGTTCCCGTATAGGGTGAGCCACAGCCCAGTAGAAATATACTAACCAAATATAAGTATTGAATAAAGCAATAGCATTCGATAGATGGTTAACCAAGATAATCAATTACATCATTATACAGTCTCATGACACTAATGTCTATGACACGTTTCACTTTCCATTATTATCAATATGGCTCAGAACCTGGCCAAATTATAACAGTGAGACTACATCTCACATTAACAATATTTCCAATTCAATGGGGATATCAAATCATGTTAAACATTTCTTATATCATAATGGATACACATGTGGTGTTGTATCAACCTCAACCAAAATTCACTTCCATACTTCTCAATTGATACACATTTTAGTGATGTATCAATAACATGTAAAAAACACTTCCATAAATCAATAAGCACACATATTAGTGGTGCTAATGGAGTCCATCCCCTATCTCCTCCCAAACAATATCCGTGTTAGGAGTCCATCCCCTATCTCCTCCCAAACCGTGGAGTACATCCCCTATTTCCTCCCAACAATATGCATATACAATGTATTAAACACTTGCCATATACAATACTCAATCAATACACGTATTTTCTGTATTAATTCAACAATCAAAATCGATGACTTAACCAATGTGATTAGTTTCAGTTTTTCCCTAATCCACATGCGAAGTCTACAACAATCACGACTATCCTCCACCGATAGCCCAAAACAATTATCTCTAAACAGGAAATAATGTTAAGACAACAAACATAAACTCAACAATTTCATGGTGTGTTATTAAACTATCTAACTACACCATTTAAGCTTATAATTCCCAATTTCATGAATTCAACTAAATTCCCCAATTTTTCCTAAATTAATTATACAAATTAATTTATTACAACAACTAGGGTTTTTCCAAAATTACCAAACAACCCCAACATATCAAAATACCAAAACTTAGAACAACACCTATAATATGGAGTAGGAAATCCCTACCTCGAAGTGAAGAACACGAATGGAGAAGATGATCAAAATGCAAAGTGCTCCAAACCGTCAAACGTTCAGATTAAAACGAAGCCCTCAACCCCCTCTATCTTTTCAATAAAGAGCCTAGGTAGAAACAACCTAAAAATAGATGAAACCTAAGGGAGAAGGTTGTGTAGGGAGAGAGAGAAGACGGTTCTAGGGTTTCAAAATAAAAGAAGATGAAAAGTGATCCAAAAAGTCAGATCTTCGACTTTATATAAGAGTCGCCCCGCTCGAGCGTGGAAACCTGTAATGACCCTCACCACTGTTTACCGAATAACCACTGATTACCGTTAAACGAACTGATTATGACTGATAGTTGAGCTGGATAAAATACTGAATTGACTGACTGAAAACTGGAACTGGATTGATTGAATATATATATATATATATGTTAATTTGCATTTTTATCTGTTTGTTATCTGTTTGATTATTTAAATATCTGTTTAGTCTATTTTGTTTAAACTGTTAATTGAAGGCCTTATCGGTGGCCGAACCGGGAATTGATTAGTGGTTTATGATCATTGTAATTTATGTGATTTTATGGTGCATTTAATTGAAATGTGATTTTGTATGATTAAATTAGATTAAAATAGCTAATTGACCAAGTTGGACTTATTTACCAAAAAGCCATGTAGTGGCCCACTATCTTCAACCATTTTGAACCTTATTACACTCTAAGCAAACATTTCATCAGCCCCATTTCCCTTGTTTTTGCCGAAGTAGAGGGAGAGAGGGAGAGAAATTGGCTTCATCTTGTTGAATTGCTTGGTCTTGCTTGGATATTGAGAAGATTGAAGTATAGAATTCATATTTAAGCTCCTAGACCTTGAATTACAAGACTTAAGGTAGAAATCCATCTCCTTGATTGTGCATTATGTTGATTCTTGCTTGGCTAGAGCTAAGTTGAAGTCTAGAGCCAATTTATGGCTTGTAATGTTGTATTGTAGCTCATCTCATGCATGCATGTGTGTATTGATGAATTTTGAGTTGATTTCATGGCAAATTGTCACATGCATGTTCATAATTAAGCTTAAGGTCCATGTTTTCAACTTGTTTTGAAAAGAATGAGCTCAATAGAGCATGTTTTGAAAGCTTTGATTTGATTTAATCTCATGCATGTCACCTTGTAGCATGTTCATGCATGTTCATGAAAAATGGGTTTGAAAATTGGTTTTAATTGATACACCCTTGGGCCTTGATTTCTCAAATTGAGCTTTGAAACTTGTTATTCTATGAGTTTACTTATGTTTTCCAGAATTTGGGCCCAAGAGGTTGAGTTTTGAGCTGGAATGTTTGGTTTGAGCTTGGGAGGCAAATCTGGAAATTCCAGAATTTGGCTCCTACGCTTGAGCGAAGGATTCTACGCTCGAGCGACCATCATTTCTTTTTGAGCCCCGCTCGAGCGAGGAAATGGTGGCTCGAGCGTAAATTTCAAGCTCTCAGCATTTTTGTGCGCGCAGGCATACGTTCGAGCGAAGTACTTACGCTCGAGCGAAGAGCTGTGCCTCACGCTCAAGTATAGACCAGATCGCCTAATTTGGAACAAAGCATTGCATATCCGTTTGTTTGGAAAACGCTTTGGAATTTGCTACTCGCAAGTAGGCTAAAATACGAATTTCAATGAATTATTCCAATTCAAACAATCCAACCTTCACCCACAGGCATTCAGGCAGTTTATATCACATAAACATCTAGCCACATGGTAAACATGCTGTCATGTTAACATTCACACTCATGCGAAATGCTAAAGCATAAAGAACTCACCTAGTACTCCGTGCCAAAACAAGAACATGTTAGCAATCATGCATGATCCAAGTCCATGTTAAATGGCTAATGCAACGCATACGGAATGTCATTAGAGTAGGCTCGGCTAGTCTATAAATGACATGTGAAAATGCACAAATAGCATGTATTCAAGTTAGATTTGAAATATTTATGCAGTTAGTATGATGCGCCGAGCCCGGTGCATGCAAGGCAAATGTATGGATGCACTCATGCATAGCATAAGGTATGCTAAATTAAACATGTCCTAATACTAACCATCAAAAGCAGGTAAGTAAAAGGGAGAAAGAAGTGGGGGTTGGAAGACATGCACACACGCACCCACACTTATTACAAATTTGCCCTCGCTCGGAGGGACCGAAAGAATAATACAATTTAACTAACTGACAAGCTAATTAAATATTACAGACCATTAAATTAATTGAGCAAATTAATTATTCTAAGAAAGTAGTAAACAACAGCCTCGGGTGAGGGCTCAATGCATGCGCGCTTGGTTCTGCCCGGAAATCCACTGCCATGCTCAAGATGCCTCTGTTTTCCTTGCTCTGCTCTCCTGATGACTGCCAAAGCCTCAGGGTTTGCTCTCTGGATGCTAGGGAACACCACCGACTGAAGGAGAATACCACCGGCCATGTAGAATGGTCACCAGCCACAAATTTGATCCATCGGCCAACAATGATGGCCGGTCGGCAATAAAGATAGCCGGCCGGCCAAATCTTCCTGCAAAATCTGTGTTTGACAGCAGCAGAGGGCAAGACTTGGCATGGCAATGCATTTCAAGCAATGTGTGCACTAATCACATCCCTTATCATGTTTATGACTCAAAAGGACGTGGGCCTCGATTCTTGGACCACCAATCACGCATTTCCATGCATGATGGCCCAAAGAATCAAGCGTGCATCTTGATATGGAATGCAATGCACATAATCAAGCAATGGGGCTTAACCTCTATCACAAGCATCTCAAGAGGCTAAGCATGCATGCAAATGGAATGCAACCTAGACATGTTGGCTAATATGCAACATGGCAATACAAGAAAGCATACAAAGCATGCAACATGCAAAGGGGATGGACTTAAACTAAATTAGGCAGCGCTCAAACAAGCCTAAAACAGTGGCCAATGCTATGGAAGTGAGGTCCAAAACACACACACACATGCATGCGAATATGGTCCAATTCCTAAGCATAAAGGGACAACTTCTAAGCACACTTAAAAGAAGGTAACATGGACAATTAGCATGCATAGAAAGCTCTGAAATCATGCTAAAATGGTGCCAAACCAAATGAACAAGACAAGCATGGCATGCAATATGGTCCAAAGTCCAAGGCTAACAAGCCAAAATGCAAAGAGGCTATGCAATGTATGCTATGGTCGACCAAAACAACTAAGGGCAGACCTTGAGCATGGCAAAACAAACATAAAGGCTTCACAAAGCTAGGCCTAAACATGCTTGAATAAGGACTCAAAACATAAGACATGTTAAGGCTAAAACAAGGCATTACAAGGCATGTACGCTAAGCAAGCATGGTGTACCAAAACCAACTCAACACAATGCTATATTATGACATAATAAGCATGAAAAACAGCTAAGGCATGGTCAGCATACTCTTAAACATGGTGCTCTCTCAAGAGGCAAAAGTGGTCCTTTTTAAGGACAACAAGGAGAGGGGGTGGCCCTCTCCTTCCTAGGACCTCAAGGCACCATCCTCACCTCTGAAATCCCTCAAGATTTCAGTGGTGAGGAGGCCCAAACTCAATGGTCCCAGAGCTCACTCAAAAAGGCACAAAATGAAACCTTACAAAGCTTAAGAGGGGTCAAACAACCCCAAAGCTTAAAGCAACCTTAACCAACTATTTAGAGGGCTAAAAAACAGAACTTTTATATGTTATACACTAAGCCCAAAAACAGATGCAAGGTAGGTAAAAAGAGTGTGCAAAAATGGGGAATAAAGGGACAAACTTCTTACCCTTGAAGACCCTTTTCACCAATGGAGCTCCAGCAACTTCTTTAGGTTGAAATCAGTCTAAAACCTCCAAACAACCCTCAAGGGCCTCAGCTCCAAGGGATGGTGTGATGGTGGGTGTTTGTGAGCAAAAATAAGACAAAACACACACAAAAGAGAGAGATATAGAGGTAGGATATGAACAAACCCTAACCCTAGAACTCAAACCCTAAAAAGGTTGTCTAAAATGTCTAACTTTTTGTTCAACCCCTTACAAGAGAGAAGACCCTCTCTTTTATAGACAATTGTCTCTTGTAAAGCTTCCAAAGGAAGCTAATAAGAGGGAAATCCCTCCATACACGTGTATGGAGGGGGTGGCAGTGTATGCTAGCCGCCAGAAAAATATCTGCAAAAGCAGATGCACGGTAGTCGGCCGGCCAAAGATGCAATTGATCAAAAAAAGATAGCCGGCCGGCCATCTATAGTGCCGGCCGGCCAAACATTTGGCCGGTGGAAACAAAACACAGCCGGTGGCATCAAGCCATGGCCAGTGGAGTGTGGGGATGGCCAACAAGCCATACCCTGCCCCTCAAAGGCAAAACACAAGTGTTTGGTGCAAAACCAAACACAAAACAGTCGAGTCGAGAGATCCTGAGGCAAGGCGCGTAGCCGAGACCTCTGGGAACTCAAGGCGAACACAAACATGGATGATCACCAAGTGTTCAAGTGGTGACGTCCAAGTCTTGAGGACGGTCAAAAATGGGGTGTCTACAACAACCAATGATGAAAATCGAGATGTGCTATTCTTATGAATTCCTCAGCAAGGAGTCTGAACTTAGGCTTTAATTCCAACCTTACACCCGTTTTGACCAAAACATTTTAGACCAAATTAAAACCTTTTTTCAAAATACGCTTGGTTACGCAATTTCAAACGATTCTACAATGACCCGAGGCTCGTATCTTTAAAACTCCAAACATTGTCTTTTCTAGTGAATCGAGCGAAGGATATAGCAGGAATGAATAGAAATGGTGAAATCATCTGAAATACCTATTTCTCCTTTCAAATCATGCTCGCTTTACCCTATTGATCTAGCTGTGTATTTTTCATCTGACCGTACAACAACTCATGGCCAGATGAAAAATGTAGTCGACAGGATGAATGATGGTACAACCAACTGAAATGTCTGGGTACACAGTATTTTTGGGAATTTTGACTTTTTCTGCAACTTTTTCACAAATATCCTAGATATTTTGACCCCTAAAGTCTATAAATACACAACCTAGCTTCTTTCTCGAGGGTTACAAAATTTTCAAAGGCCAAAAGACTTGTTTTTGAGAGCCTATCACCCTATTTCTCCTTCAACCTCCATTTTTCACAAACCAAACACCCAAACTCCATTATAACTTAATTTCAAGCTTCTTGCTGAGGATAGTGAGAACTATAAGCCATATCTAAATAACCTTGAGGGTGCCAAGAAAGAGTTTGACAACTTACCATCTTTTAAAAAATGAAACTTTTGAACTTTTCTCTCTCTCTCTCTCTCTCTCTTCAACTTTAAGTTCTGAATTTCATTATTAGCTTGTTGCAATCATGTGATGAGTCCTCATGGATGTGGAGAGAAGTAGAAAGCAGCCACCCATCCTTTGAGTTGATTGTTTCTTTCCTTTTCTATATTTTGGTACTCTTTTCTTGTTTTCTAGAGATATAATTCATTGTTGTTGTATATAAATGTGTTGATTGGAAACTTGTGGATGTGAACAGAGTAGAAAATAGCCACCCATCCACAAGTTTGATTAAGTAGAGTAGTTTCTTTCATATTTTTACACTTTCTCATCACCTATCTAATCATTCAAGCATGTTGGCTCATGTGCTTCAATCCATACTCAATCTTGATGAATGGATGTGGTTGTTTCATGGAGCTATTTGGATGATCCTTGAGATTTGATTTTGAGAAAGTTGTTGGTCTGTATTTTGATTGATTTTTCTTAGAAGTAAAGTAAGAGATTTTAGGTCAAAGATGTTAACAACTCTTTCTTCAATCTTTTGTGAACATGGAAAAGTATGGAAACATCCTTGTTCCACGAATAGGAGAGGAGTCTTCAATAACCTTTGATGAATCTCTTACTTTAAAGGCAAAGCTTCCACCAAAAAATAGTGGACATTAATCTACTCTCTCCAATTAATAGCATGAATTTGGGTATTAATCTGTCATTATTCACAAAGAGATGATTGTAGGTTCTCATTAATTTCTTGGGTTTGAATTTCTTCCAACCCCTAGTTCTTTTCAGTTGATTAATTGTTGTAAATACTTGTTGTATATAATCTTTTGTGTTGTTAAATAAGGGGTTGAGGCATATCTACCTCTTCCTTGAGTGTCTTCTATAAGAGAAGAGGTAGAAAGGATGAGCACCTCTTAGAAGATGTGTTTTGATTCTGCTTTGGTTCTATTGCACAAAACAGAGGTTGTCTCGGAGGTTATACCTAACTAGATCTTTTTCTATTTGGCTAGATGATTTTATGTATGGCCTAGTGAATTTTGTCCCCAGACAGAGTAGAGAAGAACAGAACAAGGCAATTTCTGGGAAATACTTTCCTAGGCATTTGTGGCTGCTGTTTATAGTTTGCTTTTCAATTTATTTTGATTTGTTAGATTCAACTTTCATTTGTTATAATTTGTTAGATTCAGCTTTGGTTTGGCTGAATCAATTCAATTGTTGTAATAACTTCCAATAACATGTCTTCTATTTATTCAATTGTTGTAATAACTTACAACCCCATGTCTTTCTATCTCTTTCATATATACGCTTTCTGTATAAGCAACATCATGTTTTAGTTATCATATTCGTGACTTACATTCATTCTTCATGCATCTGGGTTCGGTTCATTTACATTTGTGGAAGTTATCATTTCTAAGTGATTATATGTGCTATCTCATGCATTGAAATGATACACATGACACGTGTTAGTAGCCGAGTCCTTAAGTGCATTTTTTGGGTATATTGCATTAGCTATTTGTATGTAGTATCATACATATACTTCTAACGCATTCTTTTGGCTTACCACAGAGCAATTCTAGATGAGCATTTTCAGTTTCAGCATCCTGTATGTACATGTTACTTACTATATCTGGTATTATACCATGTGGCTATGTGCTTAAACGGAATATATATGTGAATGTCAGTGGATGAAAGTTGTGTTGCTTATGTTGGAATGCGGTTGATTCTTATGCTTCTGAACTCCTTGTTATTAGGAGTTATGCAAAAAGATTTTTCAAAATGCATGAAATCAAAGCATAACTAGAACTTGTGACACAATCTATACCTATTTGACTCAGATAGTAATGTTAGTATTATTAAAACCAGAAACATATGAAGACTATAAAACTCATATCATGACTTAGTAGAGGCTGATCTTTTGATCAGGTGAGGGAGGGTGCTCAATTCATGACCTTCCCCCCTCATACCTAAGTTCCCGAGCCGAGACACTTTAGTTATGATGGATAGTGGCCTTTGGCACGACTCATGGGTTTCCTAGTTTCCCCAAAAGATTAGGTGACGACTCTAGGATCTGATGATGTAGTCTATTTTCTAAAAAAAAATTTGCAATAAAATAGATTTACTGTACAAATTTCTGGATCTGGACTCTCATTTATGTTTCACATTGTACTTGTGAAACTAGATCAGAAGATCGGAAGTCCAAACTATTGGGAGCTCGGTAACCTCAAAAGGCATCCTACAACATGCTTAACTTTGTTCGGCTTGTTCAAGTCATTTTTTATCTAATGAATGCACAAAAATTTGCTTTATTGACTCTATCATTTACCACATTGTTGGGTAAAATTTCTTCAAGTGTTTTCCATTTATTAGATTCTTGTGTAATTCTCTATCTAAATATTGCAATTGGTAAGAACCTCCTTTGCAAATTCTGAAGACTTGGAGTGGACCCTCCTAACTTGGAGACCATTTCCCAAACTTATGGCAGAACTGCCTTCCAAACTAAGTCATTTTCTGCAAAACTCTTCTTTCTAATTCTTCGATCATGTGCCCTGGCTACTTTCTATTTCTGCACTAAAAGTTTATCCAAAGCTATTAATCTTACTTCATCAAGATCTTCAAGTTCCATGAACATAGCCTGATTGTATTCTGCAGGAATTAAATCATTCTAAAATACAACTCTTAATGATTTCACAGTAACCTCTATAGGCATGACTGCATCATGTCTATAAATAAGCATAAATGTGTAATTTCTGTTATTGTTCTCTTTGAAGTTATGTAGGCCCATAATGCTTCTGACAGGACTTCATGCCAAATCCTAAATTTGTTCTCAATCATTCTTTCAATGATGCATTTCAGAATTTTGTTTGTTGATTTTGCCCGGCCATTGCCCTGAGCATAATATGGAGTTGAATGAGAAAGCTCTATACCAGGGCCATTGCCTTGAGCATCATATGCCCTGGACTTCTTCACCAAAGAAAACAGTTCCTCTATCGGCCACAATATGTTGAGGTAGACCGAATCTATGGATAATGTTCTCTTTGATCATCTTGGTGATTTCACTTTGATCACTAACTTCATAGGAATGGCTTCAACCCACTTTGTAAAGTAATCCATAGCCACAACTATAAAGGAATGACCCTTAGCAGAAGGAGGCAAAAATTTGTCAATTATGTCAAGGACCAACCTCTAAATGGCTATGATTTAACTATAAATTTCATAGAAGTTGCTGGAGCATGCTAGATAGGACCATGGGCTTAACAGGTAAACATTCTTGGGCAAATCTAATACAATCTAAAATAATAGTAGGCCAATAGTATCCATATCTCCTAATTTGCCATCTCATTTTGCTTCCTACCTGGTGAGCCCCACAAATTCCTTTATGTGTCTCAGCCATCATTTTGATTGCCTCTTCTTTAGAAAGGCACTGTAGGAGCAAGTCATCATCAGGGCTTTTCTTATACAGTTCTCCCTTAATTTAGACATAATGTGTTGCTCTTCTTCTAGTCTTTTTGTCTACATGACGTTGCAGATGTTTCAGGAATTAGGCTATGGAGAAGCACCAGTCTTCCTCGGAAATCTCTGTCATGTTTACTTCCAGGATGGGTTGCTCGCTCCTTTTGACTGAGGGGAGCAATCTTTTATGGATGGTGATGGCTTTTGATAGAAACCTTAAGGAATCTTCACTCCGTTCGTAACTCGAGCTATTTCATTAGCTTCATAGTTGAACCTTCTTGAAACTAAGGGACAAAATGGTCTTTTTACCATCATTCCTACCTCTCACCCATCTTTGCTAATCCACCCATAGTGGTGGACTACTACTACTCCCATTGGAGTGTTAATTCCCTTACAACTTTTCTAACCAAACATGCTATAAGTGAGGCCCATTTCACTCATAGTCCAATCTTCATACTCATGGAGGCAAACAAACATGCCCGTAATGAAAAAGAAACAAGCAGCTCAGTAACCAATCAACCTAAGAGACAATTTGGTTATGGCAAAAAAAAAAAAAAAATGAATAATACAATAAAGGCCCCTTGAACATAACAAGAGGAAAACTTTCAATCTTCGTAACAAAAAAATTACAATGAATTACACTGATTAACTCCATACTTCCTACTTAGAAGTGTATATGAATAGCCAAGTGAACTAACTTACTTAGTTCTTGATATAAGGGAAAGGAAAATGAATCGCCTCAACTCTACACATGGAGTTTGAACTTGTAAATTTTACTATGAGAATTGGAAAACATATATTGATTCTACGAAGAATTAACTTTTTAGATGTTTCATTGATGTGAATAATTCTATTGAATCAATGCAATATTTTTCTGTTTTACACCACATTCAACTATTAAAAAAGCTCTCTAAAAATTATTTGTAGATATAGTTTTATATTTGAATCATAGATTTGGGAGAGAATGTGAGGAAAAAGTTAAAAAGAAAAAACTTAACTTTTATTTTATTCAGTTTTTTCTTTTTACAAATCTAAAATCCAAAATCCAATTGATAAACTTGTAAGAATTTGTTTTCAATGACTTCTGGTAAAATAAAAAAAAAAATTTGCCTCCCAAATGTGTTTAGAAATTTTGACGAGGCACAGAGAAAATTGATAGAATCGGTTTGGTAAATTTTGTAGACTCTTTTAGAAACATATAACTAGAATGAAGAATAGAAAAAATAAAGAGAAATTATACTTTTCGATCTTCCAACTTCATTTGAATTTTACTTTGATTTATCATCTTCTAATTGCAACAATAAGTTTTCTGGGCTGATGGCAAAGGTTCAAGTATGCATTATAATTTGGTTTTGGATAAGGTCCTAGTATGTTATGGTCAGCTACTGGTTCAAGTATGCAATAGGATTCTGGGCTGCTGTTGTGTGGTGCTCCTGCTGGAGTCTCAATGACTGCTGTTTGTGGTTGAATGGACTCACAGGCCTATCGGTTTTGTGTTATGGTCTTATAGGCTTGTCTGTTTGTCTGCTGCTTTGTGGTTGACTCTGTCTTGTGCTTTGGGCTGATATGGACTCATAGGCTTATCTGTGGTGTGGTTGAATGGTGTTCTGTCTTATGCTCCAGCAGAGGAGTGTTTTTGTTGCTTTTTTGTTTTTGTTTTGGTTTGTTCCACTCTGAATGTTGGTTTCTCACCAACTTGGAGCTTCGAGTGTGTGCTAGCAGATGATTTGGTGTGCGTCTAGGTGCCAACCTAGTTGGGATCTAAATGTTTCACTGTGATGCTTTTTGCACCCTCTTCTTTATTGATGTAAGTTATCATACTCGTTATGTTTTTCCATCAATAAAGCTTCTCTTTTGCCGATAAAAAAAAAAGTTCTCAGACTTCAATATTTGTTTGTCAATAATGCTAGGTATCATGAAAAATCTTTCATGAAAATAATCATGAAAATTTTGTGACTCTTGGATTACACTTAGAATAAAGCACCACACACTAATCAAGGTAATCCAAGGATCATAAATTTTTCATGATCATTTTCATGAAAAAATTTTCATGATCCCTAACTTTTTCCTTTGTTTTATTGTAGTCTTCTTTTTTATGACTGCGTGTCCGAATCAATTTACGTGCACCTTGACTAATCTCGAGACTGAGGCAAAGCGTCAATTTCATGTGGATCGGACAAATCTCAAACAAAACCTCAGGAGGTGACCCTAAAAAATTGATAACATCAAGTGAGAGTTAATAACACCTAATAGGAGTTGAATTTAAAATTTAAAACAAGTACACCTTCAAATTGCAAGTTACACTCAGTAAGCCAAACTATTAGAGTGTCATTGCAGTCTTCTTATCAGTCTTCCTTTAAAAAAAGGGTCATGCTCCGGAGCTCTAATTAGAGCTGCAACAGTGCAGCTCTAATGAGCTGTCCAACTATTAAAAAAAAAAAAAAAAAAAAAAAACAAACAAATAAACAAACAGTGAAGTAAAAGACAAAAAAGAGAAAAGAAAAAGACAAATTAAAGATGCATTAGAGGTCTTTCCTTAGTGGTCCAAATCATTTTTGTTAAAAAAATTGGCAGAAAGTACTCACATAATGTCCACGTGATAAAGAGTATCAAAGGAAAAAAATAATATTAAAAAATTACATTATTCATTTTTAAACTTTTACTCAAATATACTTTGGTCTTTTATATTTTAATTTTTATTCAAAATTTAAACAGTGTTATACACGAGAACTACGTTTAAAACTCGGTTGAAGTTTAAGAATTTAATTATTACAATTAAAATGTGAGGAATGAAAATAAATTGTATGCAAATGTTAGAAGGTGAAAATTATAATTTATCCAAAACATTTATAAAACATTTAACTTAAAACTTTAGAATTATAGATTTACTGAGTAATTTTTTTTTATAAAGTTTAATTTAACTTGAGCATAATTAGCATTTTCCTATATATTCTGATAACTGTGCTTGAGCTTACTCTATTTGTAGCGCATAAATTGATTTGTCCAATATACGCAAAGGTCATTAATATAAGTTGCAAAATTTTCAAATATATAAAATTTTATTAAAAAAAAAAACTAGACAAAATCCTTATAAATGCATGCATATAAGCTAATTATTTTCCCATAAAATCGTGTAGCCAAATCCATAATGTACATTGAAGAAATAAGCTTTGTGATGTTAGTTAGGAACTTTCATGTATAAAATTTCAAACATGCTCAAAGTTCAAGAATACAAAGATATATAAAATAAAATAAAAATCATAAATAGTACTCCCTCCGTTCCAAAATAATGGTCCCTTTTGGGGAATCTAACTTTTTTTGGTAGTACAATTATTGCATTTGAAAAAAGTTGATTTTCCAAAATTATCCTTTTGATAGTATATTTTTTGGGAATATCAATGTCATAATTGTACTTTTTATATTGTTTATTAATTTAAAATAAGGGCAAAATAGAAAATTTATATTATTTTTATACTTAATTTTTGAAGAGGGACTAATATTTTGGGACAATAAAAAATGAAATAAATGACCAATATTTTGGACCGGAGGGAGTAATATTGTATGCATTGAAAAGTTGTGATAAATATGAAAATTGGGATATGATTGTTATTTTTATTTTTTTTTTAATGTTTTCTGGATTAAGTCAAATGTGTAATATGGCGTGATGTATTGGATCAACTTAATATGCAAATGCGGTTATTGCGACGGTGAACAATATGATGAGCACCAATCGAGTCAAAAAAATTGTATACCTTTCTTTTGATTAGCAAAAAAAGAAAAAGAAAATGGGACCAATGAGAGAGAGAGGGGGTCAAAGGGGGTGAGGGGAAAAGGGGGGATGAATCATTGTTGGATTAGCAAAAAAACAAAGAATAATGCTTGGTACCCCCTTTTGGGGGTCACCCCCTCACCCCCTTTGCCACATGGCGGGTGGTGATTGGAGGAGCAGGAAAAAAAAGAAAAAGAAAAAGAAAAGGGGACCAATGAGAGAGAGAGGGGGTCAAAGGGGGTGAGGGGAAAAGGGGGGATGAATCATTGTTGGATTAGCAAAAAAACAAAGAATAATGCTTGGTACCCCCTTTTGAGGGTCACCCCCTCACCCCCTTTGCCACATGGCGGGTGGTGATTGGAGGAGCAGGAAAAAAAAGAAAAAGAAAAAGAAAAGGGGACCAATGAGAGAGAGAGGGGGTCAAAGGGGGTGAGGGGAAAATGGGGGATGAATCATTGTTGGATTAGCAAAAAAACAAAGAATAATGCTTGGTACCCCCTTTTGGGGGTCACCCCCTCACCCCCTTTGCCACATGGCGGGTGGTGATTGGAGGAGCAGGAAAAAAAAAAAAAGAAAAAGAAAAGGGGACCAATGAGAGAGAGAGGGGGTCAAAGGGGGTGAGGGGAAAATGGGGGATGAATCATTGTTGGATTAGCAAAAAAACAAAGAATAATGCTTGGTACCCCCTTTTGGGGGTCACCCCCTCACCCCCTTTGCCACATGGCGGGTGGTGATTGGAGGAGCAGGAAAAAAAAGAAAAAGAAAAAGAAAAGGGGACCAATGAGAGAGAGAGGGGGTCAAAGGGGGTGAGGGGAAAAGGGGGGATGAATCATTGTTGAAAAATAAAATATTATTGACGTATGCCAAAGGTACAATATAAAAGGAAAACGTGCAAAAAGCATCAAAGTCATACCTTCTCATCCCAATTAGATTGGCGCATATTGATCACTCGATTTACTTTGTTGTCTAACACTTATTTTTCTATTTTTTCTCCTTTTTTTTTAAATCGTGAAATTCATTTATAATTGAAATCATACCAAATTTATTAGTAAAGCATCAATTAGAAAATATGTTTCAAAAAGGACTCACCGAGTCACTAGTATAATATATGACCATATCTTCAAAATATAGCAAAATGTTCAATTAAAAAAAAAAAATCAATTCAGTTAAGAATCCTAAAAATATAATATAACTACATAAATAAACTATATCATATAATCAAATCTCATTACAATGCAAATAATATGATGATGAAGTATAAATGGAACTAGTCATGAGATGTGGGTGTTAGAAGGAGCCTAATAGGGTGTTATTCCACAATTAAATGTAATGATTTTTTTATTTTCAAATTTTAAATTTTAAATCTTTCTGTTCTAATGCAATATTTGTTTTACAAATTGTGTGAATTAAATAAAATAAATAGATTCATGGTAAATTAAATTGAAAAAAATCACGGAATAAGAATTCATGGAAAATGACATTGTGATGAATGGAAAAACATATAATAAATTAAAATACTAAAATGAGAAAAGAAAGCAAACCTAAACCTGTGTGATATCACAGTCTCCTTAAAACAGATTCGACACCTCACTGTGAGTGCTGGAGGTATGTCGACATCTGTCTCACATGATACGACCGTTAGAACCCACTAACACAGAAGCACCTTCGGTTTAGTTCCAGCGAACTGACAATGGTAGAACTCTCTCACACAGAAAGAATATTACAGGAGCAAACTGACTATAATATGGAAGCAAAGGATTTCTGTACTCCAGCCAAAGAGGATGGCCTCATTTTATACACAATGGGTAAAAGAGAAGGAGTAAACTTATTTATTTTGTGATTATATTCACAATATTGAGCATGCCCTTATATAGGCATCTTTGGCAAAACATATGGCAAGGCCATGTATACCTCATGGCTTCCAAAACCATATGTCTCTCATGGTTAGGCCATGTGTGTCTCATGGACTAAGACACTATTAAGGTCATGTGTCCCTCATGGTCTAAGACACTATTAAGACCGTGTGTCTCTCATGGTTAGACCGTGTGTCTTTCATGGTTAAACCATATGTAACATGCTCAATCATCATTCTCAATCTCTTATTCAAGAGGTCAACTTTATGAAACGATTTCTCATTTAATCCTCAATAGTTTTTGGTAATTCTTTTTGTGGTGTAAAGATCTTGTTACAAAAAATCTAGAACCAAAGTCACCAAAAACTCATTTTCTCCGACAATTGCCCACATGAATAAAATTTGACCGAATAAAGAATAATGGATAACATTTAATAATAAAGGCTTGGAGAGAGAATAGACAGACTAACCTACATCAGAAAAGGTATGTTGTTGGCCTTGAACCTTTCGTAGTAAAAGCCTATCGGATTTACTGGTTGACTGGTGAACGTGATATGTTGAATTGTTCTGTCGTTTATGTAAACCAAGACAATAGACCTCACACAAAAATTATTCCAACCATTGATCTTGTTCTCACTAACGTGTCTGGTATGGCTTTGGAACACTAGCCTAGTTCAGTAAGTGTTTTTAAAGAATTCAGCCTTTTCAATTTTAAAGAAACGATCCCACTTCGCACTTGTGGGGAAGTGGTTTGGAAATACTCTTCAAATCCTGGAAGACGCCAATGATCCTCAGCTAGTCACCTGCAAAGATACAAATACTCCGGTCGGGGGTGCCGGAATTAGCACTCCGACGGACAAGTCAGTTTTCTACTCAAGAAAGCTTGTTCACTAAGTTTTTAGAAGTGATTCTTACATACCTTTACAAATCTGAAGCTCTTGTATTTATATCCATTCTCTGGGCCTCGGGGCCAGAGTCTACTTTTTATTTACTATTCTTTCATTTGTTCTGATATGCCTTCTCAAGTCTATTCGGCCTTAAGTACGTAGTCGGCGTCCAGTTGAGCCGAATGGAGCCGTTCAGTTCCCGGCTCCTCGGGTATACCAGATTTCGTTCCTCTATTTATTTGGCTCCCACAATTGCCCCCCAAGCGTTCTGTCAATGACAGTTGGGTGAAATGCTTGGTTCCAATTTTCAAATACTCTGAACCGAAGTTTGGGGGTTAGACTTATCACGCGGACGTTTAATTACTCCCCTTTAATCATCGCCTCAACTTCCCGACCCTTCGTACACGCCTATTTATTATGATTTAAAATCTGATGTCCTTTCGAATCCGTGTTCTATGACGCTGATTGCTGGGTTGCTCTTCGAATCGTTCTTGCAATTCTTCCGTATGTGATACTCTCTTCATTTTTGTAAGTTTTCTTCTCCCCTGCTCTGAAGCTTTTCCTAGTTTGTTTATTCCGTCGCATGTTCTTATGACAGTAGGTTATGGCGAAACATTTGAAAGACCTCCTTTCGTCAGATTGAATTGTTGGCTTTAGACGCCATTTTTCTGTTCTGACGATGTCCACCTGTCGTTTGTGGCGGACGGCACTCTTGACATGGAGACGGAGGACGAAACCACGATTGTCTTTTCCCTCTTGTCAATCGCAGAGGGTGGAGTCCGCTTTCCCCTTCACCCGTTTCTGAGGGCTGTTCTTCGCCATTGGGATTTGATCCCTTCCCAACCCAATGTGAATTTCTTTAGAATTATAATCGGGGTCGTAGCGCTGAACCGTTGCCTTGGAATTAACCTTGGCATTCCTGCCATTCGGCATTGTTATGCTTTGGCCAAGTCCTCTGGTCGGCATGGGCGTTACTTCCTCAGAGCTAAGGATACAGACCATCAGTTAATCACTATGCTTTCCAGTTCTGGGAAACGAGTTGATGATGTTATGGTCGTTGTCCGCGGCAACTAGGAGTTCGGCGAAGGGGAGGATCGTGTCGATCCTATTCCTAGACGTAGGGGCGAACCAGGTCGCCGAATGCTCTCTTGCTTGTATTGTATGCTCATATCTTCCATATCCTGTTTTCTTGAGTCTTACGGCTTGTCTTTTGCAGGGAACGATTTGAAAAAAGTCCGAGCTTCAACTGACGACGCCGTTCTTTCGGACATTAGGATTGCTCTTAGTTATTTCGGCCGTCGCAGTCTTCATAAGCAGGGAAGAGCGGCTCACGTTCTGCTTTGCTACGAGCCTACATATACGACCTTTTCGGCTGCGGAAAACATACCCATTCCGAAGGGGGAAGATTTTCTCGTTGCTCGTATTTTTTCCGACTTCAAAACTTGAGACGGGTAGGTTTTGAAGGGTCCGATTCGGACAATACTGAAGTATCCGATACTGCCAAATCAGATCAGTCCGAGGCCGAATCTGAAGAGGTATTGGATTCTGCCGATCCTCCCTCTACATCGGGGCGGGGGAACCTTTCTGTTGACGACGTTCCTCAACGTACAGACAACCTTCCCATCTCGGGATCACTAACATGGCTGGGTTAAGCCTGACAAAGCTTGCTAAGAAGGCGAATGCGGAGAGGTTAGCTGCACGGCGAAGAGCGGAGGGCCTTTCGACCGAACCGCCCACCAGTGAATCTCAACATTCCCTCCCAGTTACCGAATCAAAATCCTTGGGAGTTGTTGAGGAGGCGGCAACAGATAAGAATGCCGAATCCGCATTGGTTGGGAAAGCCGTTCAGGATGTTGAGGGAAAGGCGGAGAAACGCGCTAGGGATCGTGAGGTCGGTTTAGAAGATCACGGCGGCAAACGTCCTCGAATGGGGGGATCGAGTGAGGTTGTGCCCTTTGTGATTCGACGATGGTAAGAAACATGCCGGTTCTTTCGGATGCCTCGGCGCGTAAAGACCAGAGGTCGCGTTCGGCGTGGCAACGTCTTTGTCATTGCCGTGTGATATGGAGGCTTTCCAGTTGGAACCGGATTTGAATGCGACAATGTTAGCCGCGCAGTCGGCCCTTTTGGTGCGTATTCTGACTTTTCCTTCACTTCATCCAAACATTGTGCGCGTTACATTTTCTGAATTTTTCTTTTGCAGACCGTTGGTAGGATAGCCGATGTAGGCCGCCGTCATCTCGACGCCGTCAAGCAGATTGGTCAATTACGAAAGCAAGTTGAGGTTCAGAGGAAAAGGGCCGAGAACGAATTTCTAAGAGCGAACCAGGAAGCTTCTCGGGCAGAGGACGAGGTAGAGAGAGCTCGTCGTGCGGATAAGTTGAGAGCGGAGGCCGAGAAGAAGGCCGACGATATGGAAGCTGCACTTGGCTTGTCCCAAAAGGCAGTTGCCGGCCTGGAGGCTGAGTTGGCTGAAATGAAGGCGGCGAAGGAGATTGCCGACTCAAAAGGTTTCGAAGCCGAGAAAGAGGCTGGACTCGCCGAATATGTGGACCAAGTCTCTCGGTTTGAGAATCAGGGCTTCAAACATGGTTGGCACAAGGCCCTTGCTGCAGCTGGAGTTTCGCTGAATATGCCAATACCATATGAGCAAGTGGACATCGATCCGTTGGAGACTGATTCCGAGGGTTGATCTTTACGATAACCAATTGTTATGATTTCGAGAAGTATTTTTTCGTTTGTTTTTGTTATTTTGTATTTGTTTATCGGACATTTTCATGTTTTTCATGCGGGTTGATATTATAAAAGTTATGATACAGAAATGGACGTCGATATTTTTTGTAGTTATAAAATGTTATGAATTCTGCTCAATGTGCTGATGTTTCCGTAATTTTATGGTGATATTTGTTAAATCTGCCCTTGCCTTGGCCAGGGCGCGAGCGTGAAGAGCCTAACGGTTCATACTCGTGGGCTGGCCGAGGCATCTCTGAAAAGGTGGCCGGGTAAAACAGGGCCGACTAGATTAATAAATCTGCCCTTGCCTTGGCCAGGGCGCGAGCGTGAAGAGCCGAATCGGTTCATACTCGTGGGCTGGCCGAGGCATCTTGGAAAAGGTGGCCGGGTAAAACGGGGCCGACTAGATTAATAAATCTGCCCTTGCCTTGGCCTGGGCGCGAGCGTGAAGAGCCGAATCGGTTCATACTCGTGGGCTGGCCGAGGCATCTTGGAAAGGTGGCCGGGTAAAACGGGGCCGACTAGATTAATAAATCTGCCCTTACCTTGGCCAGGGAGCGAGCGTGAAGAGCCTACCGGTTCATACTCGTGGGCTGGCCGAGGCATCTCTGAAAAGGTGGCCGGGTAAAACGGGGCCGCCTAGATTAATAAATTTGCCTTGCCTTGGCCAGGGCGCGAACGTGAAGAGCCTACCGGTTCATACTCGTGGGCTGGCCGAGGCATCTTGGAAAAGGTGGCCGGGTAAAACGGGGCCGACTAGATTAATAAATCTGCCCTTGCCTTGGCCAGGGCGCAAGCGTGAAGAGCCTACCGGTTCATACTCGTGGGCTGGCCGAGGCATCTCTAAAAAGGTGGCCGAGTGAAACGGGGCCGACTAGATTAATAAATCTGCCCTTGCCTTGGCCAGGGCGCGAGCGTGAAGAGCCGAATCGGTTCATACTCGTGGGCTGGCCGAGGCATCTTGGAAAAGGTGGCCGAGTGAAACGGGGCCGACTAGATTAATAAATCTACCCTTGCCTTGGCCAGGGCCAATCGTGACATCCACGAAGGGCGCTCCGAATCCGGAGACTTATTCGGCCCTAAGGTGTGACCAAAGGGGGCTCCGAATCCGGAGACTTATTTGGCCAATCGTGACATCCACGAAGGGCGCTCCGAATCCGGAGACTTATTCGGCCCTAAGGGTCATGCCCAAAGGGCGCTCCGAATCCGGAGACTTTTTGGCCAATCGTGACATCCACGAAGGGCGCTCCGAATCCGGAGACTTATTCGGCCCTAAGGGTCATGCCCAAAGGGCGCTCCGAATCCGGAGACTTGTTTGGCCAATCGTGACATCCACGAAGGGCGCTCCGAATCCGGAGACTTATTCGGCCCTAAGGGTCGTGCCCAAAGGGGCTCCGAATCCGGAGACTTATTTGGCCAATCGTGACATCCACGAAGGGCGCTCCGAATCCGGAGACTTATTCGGCCCTAAGGTCATGCCCAAAGGCGCTCCGAATCCGGAGACTTTTGGCCAATCGTGACATCCACGAAGGGCGCTCCGAATCCGGAGACTTATTCGGCCCTAAGGGTCATGCCCAAAGGGCGTCCGAATCCGGAGACTTGTTTGGCCAATCGTGACATCCACGAAGGGCGCTCCGAATCCGGAGACTTATTCGGCCCTAAGGTGTCATGCCCAAAGGGCGCTCCGAATCCGGAGACTTGTTTGGCCAATCGTGACATCCACGAAGGGCGCTCCGAATCCGGAGACTTATTCGGCCCTAAGGGTCATGCCCAAAGGGCGCTCCGAATCCGGAGACTTGTTTGGCCAATCGTGACATCCACGAAGGGCGCTCCGAATCCGGAGACTTATTCGGCCCTAAGGTGTGCCCAAAGGGCGCTCCGAATCCGGAGACTTGTTTGGCCAATCGTGACATCCACGAAGGGCGCTCCGAATCCGGAGACTTATTCGGCCCTAAGGTGTCATGCCCAAAGGGGCTCCGAATCCGGAGACTTGTTTGGCCAATCGTGACATCCACGAAGGGCGCTCCGAATCCGGAGACTTATTCGGCCCTAAGGTGTCATGCCAAAGGGGCTCCGAATCCGGAGACTTATTTGGCCAATCGTGACATCCACGAAGGGCGCTCCGAATCCGGAGACTTATTTGGCCAATCGTGACATCCACGGGGCTCCGAATCCGGAGACTTGTTTGGCTCGTGACATCCACGAAGGGCGCTCCGAATCCGGAGACTTATTCGGCCCTAATGTTGAGCAAACATGTAAAAACACGAAACCTTGCATTACAACGACATGTGTACAAGTATCAAGCCCACAGGTCGGGTCATTGATAAAATTTACGTAGATGTGTTGAATTCCACGGCCGTGGCAGGCTTCTTCCTGACATGTCTGAGAGCCGATATGCCCCTGCGAACGGAATCTATCTGATAGGGGCCGTCCCAGTTCGGACCAAGCTTTCCATCGGCTGGCCTCCGGTCGGCTGGCAGTACCTTCTTTAGGACCAGTTCTCCTGGATTGTAGCGGCGCAACTGAACTCGCCGATTGTATGACTTGCGAGCTGCTGCTGATAGCGTGCCATGGATGCTAAGGCGCGGTCTCTTCGTTCTTCAATCAGAACCAGGTCCAGGGCGAGCATCATGTCATTTCGGCCTGTGTCGAAGGCTTGCGATCTCAAAGTTGGTAAGCCGATCCTAGGGGTAAGATTGCCTGGGTTCCGAAGCATAAGGCAAACGGCGTTTCTCCGGTAGATCGTCTTGGCGTTGTACGATGGGCCCACAGTACACTCGGCAACTCTTCAACCCATCTGCCTTTGGCATTTTCCAGCCTCTTTTTGATGCCGTCAAGATGGATTTGTTTGAAGCTTCCGCTTGACCGTTACTTTGGGGGTAGGCTGGCGTAGAGAAGTAAGGCTCAATACCATATTTGCTGCACAATTCTCGGTATACGCCACAATCGAACTGAGTACCATTATCCGAGATCAATGCTCTTGGAATGCCGAATCGTGTAATGATGTTCCTCCACACGAAGCGCTTAATGTCGGAATCTCGTATATGGGTTAGAGCCTCCGCTTCGACCCACTTTGTGAAGTAATCGGTTGCTACGATTAGAAATCGCTTGTTCCTGGGGCCCTTGGCAATGGTCCTACGATATCAGTCCCCACTGAGCAAACGGCCAGGGGCTTGTGATAGAATTCAAAGCTTCTGCCGGCTGATGGGTTAGTGGGGAGAACTTTTGGCATTGTTCGCATTTCTTGACATAATTTTCTGCGTCGGCTCTCATCGTCGGCCAATAATATCCCTGTGTTATCGCCCGATGGGCCAGGGAGCGTCCCCCGAATGGGCACCACAGCTGCCATCGTGTATCTCAGTGAGCAGCTCCTCTACTCTGTCCGGGTGCACGCATTCCAAGTATGGTCCAGAGAGGGACTTTTTGTAAAGCCCTCCTTGTGGATCTAAGTAGTACCGCAGGGCCTTGTTTCGCAGTTTGTGTGCTTCTTTTTTGTCCTCTGGGAGTTGCTCAGAAGAAAGGAATGCAGCAATGGGGTCCTTCCAACTTGGAGCGGATTCTATAATGTTGATGTGGGTTTCCTCCGGAGGGCCGATACTTGGTTCCGGGACGAAACCTACTTCGATGGTACGCTTGAGCTCGGAGTTGATGGCGGAGGCTAAGCAGGCCAGGGCATCCGCGTGTGTATTTTGATCGCGTGTTATTTGGTTTAGTTCATGATGGTCGAATTTTGTCAGCAAGGAGTTAGCCGTTTTCATATAGGCCGCCATACGCTCGTCTCTTGCCGCGTACTCCCCCTTTAGCTGGTTGATTACCAATTTTGAGTCGCAAAACACCAACAGCCGCCGCGCGCCGAGCAGATGCGCGTTCCGCAGTCCGGCTAAAAGGGCTTCGTATTCGGCTTCGTTATTTGATGCTTCGAAGCCGAGCTTGACGGCCTGCTCAATTACTGCGCCGTCTGGAGACATAATTACTACGCCGGCGCCGCTGCCCCCGTTGGTTAGACGATCCATCACAGTATAATTGCCAAATGTCCCCAACATAAATTCTCCAATCTGGCTTTGACCGAACTTCGGCCTTTGGCTGGACGTCATCAGGCTTGAGGTCGGCAAGCCCTCCTGTGAATTCGGCAACAAAGTCGGCAAGCACCTGCCCCTTGATTGCAGTTTTGGGTAAAAACTGAATGTCGTATTGGCCGAGTTCGAGAGCCCACTTCGAAACACGCCCTGATGCTTCTGCATTCCGTAGTACTGATCGAAGGGGATAGTCTGTTAGCACCCTAATGCTGTGTGCTTGGAAGTAATGCATCAGTTTTCTTGCTGCCATGACCAAGGCTAGGACGAGTTTTTCCAGCGGTAGGTAGCGTGTTTCGGCGTCCACCATTGCCTTGCTCACATAATACACTGGCTGTTGCTGCCCTTCCTCCTCTTTTAATAATACGGCGCTGACGGCCCTGTCGGAGACTGCCAGATATAGAATGAGGGGGTCACCGGTGGCGGGTGTTGTTAGAAGAGGTACTGTCCGGAGGTAGGTCTTGAGCCCGTTAAAAGCTGCTTCGCATTCGGCGGACCATTCGAAAGCTCTGCCCTGACGTAGTGTTTGAAAGAATTGTCTGCAGCGGTCTGTAGATCGGCTGATGAACCTGTTGAGTGCAGCAGCCATTCCCATCAACTTTTGGACTTCTTTCACTGAACGGGGGGAACTCAGTTCCAAAATTGCTGTGACTTGCCTCGGGTTGGCTTCGATTCCTCGGTGGTTGACGATATAACCCAGGAATTTGCCGGAGCCGATCCCGAATGCGCATTTGGAAGCGTTTAGCTTCATTCTGTATTTGCGTAGGGTGTTGAATGTCTTTTCCAGATCGGCTATATGGTTTTGTCTTCTTTGGATTTGACCACCATGTCGTCGATGTATACTTCCATAGTGTGTCCGAGCTGTTCTTTGAACATCGTGGTGACCAGTCTTTGGTAAGTTGCCCCTGCATTCTTCAGTCCAAAAGGCATAACCCTGTAGCAGTAGGTTCCTCTTGGAGTGAGGAATGCAGTTTTGTCCTGATCATCCGGATTCATGGCGATCTGATGGTAGCCCCTGTAGGCATCGAGGAAACTCATGCGCCGGTGGCGTGCCGTCGCATCGACGAGTTGGTCAATTCTTGGTAAGGGGAAGCAGTCTTTGGGGCAAGCTTTGTTCAGATCCGTGAAATCGACGCACACTCGCCAAGTTCCATTTTTCTTTTTCACCACCACTGTGTTGGAGAGCCACGTGGGGTAGGTGACTTCTCTGATTGCCCCGGCGTCAAGCAGTTTGTCAACTTCTTCTACAACGGCGGCGGTGTGTTCTGCGGAGGATCGCCGGCCTTTCTGAATGATCGGCTTGCACCGGGGGTCAATTTAGATGGTGTGTGAGACTGACGGGTCTATTCCCGGCATCTCGTATGGAGTCCACGCAAAGACGTCGAGGTTGCCGAGTAAGAAAGTGATCAGCTGCTGTCTGTCGACCTGGCTCAGAGAGGCGCCGATCATAAAAAACTTTTCCGGGCTTCCATCAATGTCAACCCGGTCTAAACCTTCCGTGGCCTTTTCGTTTGGTTGACGCCCGACGTCATCCAGATCTCGACTGGGCACTTCAATGGAGTTTACTTGCAGTTCCTTCGGCGTCTTGGCGGCGAGAAGGTAACATGCTTGCTGACTGTTGAGAGCCACGGATCTGCTCAACGCCGTGTTCCGTTGGGAAACGTAGCAGCTGGTGGTAGGTGCTTGGGACGGCCTGCAGGGTATGCAACCATGATCGCCCCATGATGAGATTGTACGGCGGTAGCCTGACGACCAAGAATTCCACGTCCACCGTTCTGGAGCCAGCTCGAACGGGTAGACTGATCTTTCCCAATGGGTACTCCGGGTTGGCGTTGAAGCCGAATAGTGGATAAGGAGCTGGAGTCAGATCCGAATCGTTGAACCCGAGTTTGACGAAGGTTTTATAGTACATAACCTCCGAAGTGCTTCCCTGGTCGATAAGGACGCGTTCGACGGTGAACCTGTTTACGCGTAGCGCGACAACCAGAGGATCTACGTGAGGGAGTGTTACGCCGCTCAAATCAGAGTCGTCGAAGGTGATGCTTGGCGCTTCTCGGAGCCGGGGTCGCTTTGTTGGTGTGAGCTGATGCTGGGGGCCTGGAAGTGACTGGATTGCATGTACAGTCGGGGCTATCGGCAGGCTGTATATCATATGTACGGTGTCAAGCGGGACGCCTCTTGGGCGACGTGCGTCCTCTGTCACCTCAAGGTAATCGGTTAAGGCGCGGCGACCGTCGGCATTGTGCTGTTGGCCTCGAGGTCGTTGAGGACCTGCCCTTGGGAATCGCTCAGGAACCTTGAGCCCTGCCCGTTTGGACTTTGCTTTTTCTAAGGCCAAATCGCGGCGAAGGCGTTCGTTCTCAGCGATGATGTTGTCCAAACTCTGTTGGATCTGTCTGGCTTGTTCTATGGTCGCTTGCATCGTCTCCTTCGTTGAAGTCGTTGGTGAGTTAGAGTTCGAGGCGCGTCGCTGCGCGACGGTTTCCTTTCCGAGCGTATTTGCCGGAGTGAAGTCGTCTCTCTGTGCGGTCTCGTCGGTGGCTATCGGAGGATCTTCAGTCACGTCTTTCATGGATATATTTGAGTATTCCCACAGACGGCGCCAATTGTGGGGAAGTGGTTTGGAAATACTCTTCAGATCCTGGAAGACGCCAATGATCCTCAGCTAGTCACCTGCAAAGATACAAATACTCCGGTCGGGGGTGCCGGAATTAGCACTCCGACGGACAAGTCAGTTCTTCTACTCAAGAAAGCTTGTTCACTAAGTTTTTAGAAGTGATTCTTACATACCTTTACAAATCTGAAGCTCTTGTATTTATATCCATTCTCTGGGCCTCGGGGCCAGAGTCTACTTTTTATTTATTTGTCCTGATATGCCTTCTCAAGTCTATTCGGCCTTAAGAACGTAGTCGGCGTCCCAGTTGAGCCGAATGGAGCCGTTCAGTCGGCTCTCGGGTATACCAGATTTGTTCCTCTATTTCGGCTCCCACAGCACTCACATAGGTAACCTACATAAGGTATCTCACTATGCACGATTGACAATTCCACTTCACTTAGGTATTAAAAGCATTACCTTAACATTCCACCCCCACAATAGTGTCACTGTATAAAGAAATTGGCAAGAGGATTTACCTTTTCAGTGACTTACCCATTACACGCAATTAGGTTGTCTCTTTGAACTAGATCTTGGAATCTCCAGTTAGCTAGATTGGATTTTCCATTCCGATAACATTAACTAAAGGCCTTAACCCCATTCCTCTTGACGACGTTTCTACTCACTCTCGAATTAACCCTTTAGTTAGCGGATCCGCAATGTTGTCCTTAGACTTTACATAGTCTAGAGAGACAACTTCATTAGAGTAGTTGTCGTATAGAATTATGTCTACAGCGGATATGCCTAGACTTTCCATTATACATATTACTGTGTGCCCGTCCAATCGCTAATTGGCTATCACAATGAATACAGATAGCAAGCACAGGTTTTAGCCAACGTGGAATATCTTCAACAAATTTTTGAAGCTATTTAGCTTCTTCGATTGCTTTATCTAAAGCAATAAACTCAAATTCCATCGTTGATCTCAATACACATGTCTGCTTGGAAGATTTCTAAGACATAGCTGCCCCTCCAAGGATAAACACATAACTACTAGTGAATTTGGAGTCTTTTATATCAGGTATCCAATTAGCATCACTATACCATTCTAGTACAGCTAGATATTTGATATAATGCAACCTATAATTGTCAAGACCCGAACCCGCCCCTATGGGTTAAGGCCATAACCGGCCAGTAATCACGAGATTACCTACGGCCTCAAACCAAATAAGATAAGACTCATCAGAGTAAAGGGGCCAAACGGAAGCAAATTTAAAACTTTGTCCATAGAGCCGTGCTTATATGCACACCATAACATTCCATACGTACATATGTTAATAACTCACAACAGAAAGTGTAATGACATAAGACTATACAGACATGATCATCCAAACTAAGTCAACCCATGAAAACTATATACAGACGTATTCAAAACTTCGCCAACCTGACAAAATGTAAATACATAACAAAAGGGCGAAGACGGGTCTCGTGCGTGAGACATAAGGGCTAACTCTCTCAAAACCTTAGTCGTTCCATACAGACTTCATTGAGGCTGGGTCTGGACTTCTCTTGGCTTACCTACAAACACATGAATGAGCGTGAGCGAAAGCCTAGTGAATAGTATCAAATAAGAAGATACAACAATATATAGAACAACATATTCCGAATGGCCTTGGGCCCAATTCATATTTCTATTTAACATATACATATATACAATTTAAGTCGAGTGACTGTGGTTCCAAACATACTGGTCTTTGGTCCATTTATCTTTCCATAACAAACTGGCCCTTGGCCCATTCAGACTTTCGTTCATGTCAAAACGGCCTCTGGCCCATTCATTCATGTCAAAACGGCCTCTGGCCCATTCATTCTATTATTCAGATCGAACTGTTATTCGTGTCAAACTATTACTTATATCAAACTATCATTTGTGTCAAACTATTATTTATGTCAAACTATCATTCGTGTCAAACTGGCCTTTGGCCTACTTAAGTCACAGACTGGCCCTTGGCCCATCTAAATGACAAATTGGCCTTTGGCCCATTCAGACTTTCGTTCATGACAAAACGGCCTCTGGCCCATTCATTCATGTCAAAACGGCCTTTGGCCCATTCATTTGTGTCAAAACGGCCTTCGGCCCACTCATTCATGTCGAAACGACCTTCGGTCCATTTATTCATGTCAAAACGACCTTCGGTCCATTCGTATATGTCAAAACGACCTTCGGTCCATTCATTTATGCCAAAACGACCTTCGGTCCATTCATTTATGTCAAAACGACCTTCGGTCCATTCATTTATGTCAAAACGACCTTCGGTCCATTCATTTATGCCAAAACGACCTTCGGTCCATTCATTTATGTCAAAACGACCTTCGGTCCATTCAATTATGCCAAAACGACCTTCGGTCCATTCATTTATATCAAACTGTGTCCACCATTCAAATTAATGAACTTTACAAAACTTACATAGAAGTAGCCATTGGACACTAACATATGTTAGATATTACTCACAGTGATCGGTTGGTTGAATTGCCCTGGAGCTTGACCCTACATATCACATAACACATATGGGTCACAAATAATTCAATCCGTTCTTTAATTCACATATTCCTCTTTAGGCTTCATTCTTATTTCCTTAACTCAATTACAATGCTCAATGTATGCCTAAGAGTGCTTAGAAGTGAAAGGGAACGGAAAAACAGAACACAAAATACATTTTCAAAATTTCAGAAAACAGGGTCCCCGCTCGAGCGTGGACTTCCCCGCTCGAGCGGACCCTTAAGGCCTGTAAAAGTACTGGTTGCATGAAAAATAAGCTCGAGCGTGGAATAGGGCGCTCAAGCGGAATGCCTGTCTAAGTAGCTCCCCCGCTCGAGCGTGAACTCACCCGCTCGAGCGGACACCAAGTCTGCAAAAAGTACTGGGAGCACGTTTTTCCCGCTCGAGCGGCCATTACCCCGCTCGAGCGGACATCAAAATTCTGGGTTTTCCAGATTGTGTTCTTGAGCTCGAATTCGACATTCTAACCACATTTCATGCATGCTAAGGCTCAAATTTCACATATACACATACTAACATGGTACCAATACAAGATTACAACATTAGGAAGCTCAATTTCTTGATTTATCTACATGCATGTCCCAAAATATGTCAATTCATCACCAACATGCTCAAATTCAAACATTCAAGACTTACACTCCCATGATTTGTACATGCATGTGGGAGATGCTCATCATTCTCAACTTAATTGGTGAAGAGGTGGTCAAAACATGAGTTTCCTTTAATATTTCACATGGATTATACATATTTGTGCTCAAACATGCAATTTCAAAGCAATTTCTTACATGCATGCACATATCAGCTTCAATTCAACAAAACCAACCCAATTTCATTTCAATCTTACTCTTGATCACCCAACTAGCTTGAATACACGAAATTACAAACTATAATCCAAGAATTACTCACCTAGAAGCTTTAATCCTCACAATCTATAACAAATTCTTGGATAATCTTCAAGGTTCCCAAGCTTTAAGCTAAAATTACACAATTCTCTTCTCTCTCTCTCTCTCTACAGCCGGCCCTCCTCTAATTTTGAGTCCCAAATTAGTCAATGAAGCAAGAAGAGAGAATAGAGGGTGTAGTGCCCTTACCCAACAAAACCCACTATTGGCATTATAATAATAATAAAGTAATAGGGCACTAATTCACTAATTTAATCAACTTAATTTGATCCAAATCAATTTTCAATTAAATTTCACCGTAGGCTCTAAAAATTTTGCCAATCACAATGGCGCAATCAATTTCGGGTTCTGTGGCCGATAAGGCCTTCAATTTAATTTCCAAAGCAGATTATTCAAACAGATTTTCCTACGGTGAACAGATAGAAATTCAAAATCACATATTATCACACAATGGCACACAAAATCATGCTAAACACATAATCACATTCAGATTAAGGACCAATTAGCTAATTACGGAATAAGGGTATCACAGTCTTCCCCTCTTTAGGAAGTTTGGTCCTCCAAACTTAAGTTACCTTCAGTCGAAAACAATTCGGAACACTTTTCATTTAACGGTACCAATCCCTTCTGATAGTCATTCACCTAGTCCCAAATCAAGCAACGCTCTATTTTCAATCAGTCAGAGACTCACCTTTTCCGCCATACAAAGCTTGTATGGTGCCATACCGAAACTAGAGTGTGAGCTGTTGTTGTAAACAAAGTTTGCCAGCGATGGATAGATCTTTCCAATTCCCAAAAATCTAACGCACACATTTGGAGCATTTCTCCCAGAATCTAAAAAGTTCTTTCTGATTGTTCATCAATTCGCGGATGGAAAACAGCGCCGAATCATAATTCAGTCCCCATTGCCTCTTGAAGGCTTATCAGAATTCAAACACATTTCAGAATTTCTGTCTAAACAATAGACACTGGGACCCATACAAACAAGCAACCTTATTGATGTAAACAGTGGCTAGTCTACTAGCATCATACGAAAATGTCACGGGGAGAAAACGAGCAAATTCAGTAATTCCACATACAACAACCCAAACGGGATTTGCACCTTGAGTGCTCAAGGTAGCCCCACAATGAAATTCGTAGTCACATATCCTATTTCCATTCCGAAATAGAGAGAGGTCGAAGTAGTTCTGTCACTATTTGATATTCGACTTCAACCTGTTGGCACCAAAAAATATTCAGACACAGATTCACTAATTGCCCCCTTCATGGTAGGTCACCAACAAATTATTTCAGATGTCAGCTAACTTTATCACAGAAGTTCGGTCTATTCCCTTGTCACAAAAGTTCAATTCATTCTTCAATAATTCCACAATTCACAATCCGATCCGGTATTTAGTTCAATGACTCCTCACAGTTATCCAAGGTCAATCAAAAGTTTCCAGGAATTCAAAGTGGATCCGGACATTGATCCCTGAGTCAACTAGGATAATGACGAAGCAATCAACCACACGACATACGTAACTCATGTATCCCCATAGTACCAATTGTAAAGTGCAATAACACTGAAGCAGTCCATTTCTAACATAATACACGTGTTCTCAATTCATTCAACCGTTTACAGTTTACGGTTTCCAATTCAGTTCAGTATTCAATTCTCTGTTCCATCGAGTCTCCCACATTATCTGATAGTCGTCAAAAGCATAAGACAATTCATATACTAATCCCCATGACGTCAAAGGTAATATCAAAATAATCAATTACATATTAACCACAATTTACACATCTTCAGAGCCCCAATTACAGAATATAATGGCACTGAGTAGTTATTCACAAGGCGTACTGAATTCGCACATTTCCGGACAATCAGGGTTTTTCAAAGCTTTTTGGATGTTAATAACATCTACATAATACCAAGGGATGACATTCCGGACAAAACAAAAGAATAATCGTCTCGAAATCGAAGCACACCCGTTCACGACCGTCGGTGGCCGACTCAAGATTGATTAGTCAAACCCACCCGTACAAGACCGTCGGTGGCAAAAAGATATCCCAACAAAGGTGCTACATAGGCTTAACGTCCCTGTAGACGTCCCCGAACGCCCCGGGAGGGTATGAGTCCCCCGTTCCGTTCGTTTTGGGCTCACTACAGTTCAGGACTCAAATGTCACGGTTCTTAATCTGAACCAAAGAGTCCAAATCCGGCAAATCGTTTTGAGAAAACAGATTTTTAGAAAAGAAGTGCCAAACATGGACTGCTTTGCCAGATACAGAGTCGCCGCCTAAATATTTTATTTTTGGGAAATTTAGGAAACCCTGACTCGTTTGCCTAAGGCCACATGTCCGTCATCACCAAAGTTGCCTCGGCTCGAGAACTTGGGTACGATTAGGGAAGGTCACTTCATGAGCACCCCCGCTCGCCGATCAAAGATCGGCCTCTACTAACCATGATATCTAGTTTTGAAAACATTATGCGTTCTTATTCCGGTTATTAGCCTAGATTTACTACGTGATGCGCACAGCATACAAGTATAGACTGGGTTGCCTGAATTGGAACAAAACATTTCATGTTCATTTTTGAAAGATGGTTTGATGGTGCTACCCGCAAGTAGGCTAGGACGTGGATTTGCCACCCTCGGGTGGGCTTAGAAAAGATGGTTTTGCCACTATCTAGTGGGCTTAAAACTCACAGTCAATGCATTGTTCCAATCCAAATAACCCAACCTTCACCCACAGGCATTCAGGCAATTATATCACATAAGCAAATAGCCTCATGGTAAGCACGCTATCATGGCAGTCACTCACACACATGCAAGGATGCTAAAGCGTAAAAACTTACCGAGTACTCCAAGCCAAAACAGAAACTGATTAGAAATCATGCATGATCCTAATTATACAGAAATGCCTAATGCAACACATGCAAAAATGCAACTATAGCAGGCTCGGCTATTCTAAACATGGCATATGGAATGCTACAGCTAACATGTATTCAACTCGGAATTGAAATACAAATGCAGTTAGTATGATGCACCGAGCCCGGTGCATGCAAAACAGATGAATGAATGCAAACATGCTATCATACTGTATGCTAATTGAAACATGCCCCTAATCTAACCATCATAAGCTGGTAAATAAAAGGGAGAAAGACGTGGGGTTGGAAGACATACATCGCACACACGCACACTTATTACAACATTGCCCTCGCGCAGAGGGTCCGAATAAATAATATACAGTCCCAAATGAATAATACAGTCCCAATAAATACAAAATCCTAATTAATTAACAAATTAATCTAAGAAAGTTGTAAACTAGCATGCAAGCTAGGGACTGCCTCGACTCTACTCCGGATGATGAATGATGCATGTTCGGGTTGCCTTGTGCGGAGATCCATTGCGATGCCCCAATTAGCCTCTGTTTGCAATTGTTCTTGGAGAGCGCGCCAAGCTCCGGAAGGCTGCTGATTCTTGATTTGCTGCAGCAGAGAGCAAGAAAGGGGCATGGCAAAGTATTTTCACATATGTATGCACATCTCGATCCTCATACCACTAATCACGTATCTCAATTCATGATGGCCGAGGAGTCGATTTGCATGACTCAATATGGAATGAATGCACATGAAAACAAAACAAGACCGAGACTCCATCATGGATGATCCGGAGTGTCGGTGACTGGGAATTGAGACACGTTCCGTCACTCGAAGTACGAAACGTCCCTCGTTTCCCGTGCTCGGGCTAACTCCTATCCCAAACTCAATGCAATATGCATGGCATGCATGAATGCAACTAAGATACAACCTAACATGCACAATGCTATGAAATGGCATACTCAATGCACGAGGTAACACGACATACACAATGTTCTAACATGCAACCTAGCATACGCAATGCTATGAAATGAAATGGCATACGCAATGCACAATGGACTTACACCAACATGAGTGGACCTCAGCCGTACTCACATCAGTGGCCATCAGGATGGAAATGAGACACTCGAGATGTGTGCACACATGCACGCAAACCGAGGACCAGACCTAAGGCACGAATGCCACTCTACCAAAGCATGGTAAGGCATGGAACATGATATGCAAACAAGCAAATTTTAGCGCTAAAATATGATGCTAAACAGCCCCGAAACATGGCAATATGGCACCCGATGCATGAGATGAACCCCGAAACACAAGACTAGGCATACGCAATGACCTATAGCTATACAAAGCATGCATTATTTGATCATGAAGCATGAAGACAGAGTCAATGCAGTCCCAAAACATGAACTTTTCCAGTTCAAAGTGTGGCCAAAAAGTGCTAGCAAGATGGGCTAAAATAACATGCAAATTTGACCAACAAACATGGTTTACATGGCAAGTACATGAAGCAAAGTGAGCACTCACCAAACCAGAAAAAAATCAGTGAACTAAACATGCCAAAATATGCCCAAATAACCTCTGAAATGCAACCAACACATGCACAAATGATGGGTTCTTTTAGAAGGCATACAAAGGGGTTCTTAGGCACATACAAGATAGACATGTGGCAGCCCCAAATCAACTTTTAAAATCAAATATGATAGTCTCAAAACTCACCAAATTGACCCCAAAATGTGACTTCGAAGCATGCAAGATAAGGTCTCTTTGGAAGGCCGAAATGGCCACCAAACAAGTCAAGGTGAGAGGGGGTCACCCCCCTCTGATTTGGAGGTTTAAAACAGCATCAAAGCCACTAGAAATCCACTAGATTCTAGTGGCTAGAAGGTTAAACAAGGCATGCAACAAGGGCTAGGATGTAAGGCTCAAAATGGGAGGCAACCAAGCATACAAGATAGCATACGACCTCAAACAAAAATGGAACCTTAATAAAACATGAAGATGATGTCAAAAAAATCCTTTTTTCAGTTTATAACAAGTCTCAAAGATGAACACAAATAAGGCTAATCTATCATGCAAAAATGGCCCTAAAAGAGAGAATAAAGACAAGGGACAGAAGCTGACCCCAAATGGCAAAGATCCCTTCAACAAAGTTGAAGAGGGGCTCAAAACAAGACACTTTACAGTTTATAGAAAGCCATGAAAACGAACACAAGTGAGGCTAAACTATCATGCAAGAAAAGGGCCTAAAAAATGGATAAAGAGGCAAGTGGCAATAGATGGCCTCAAACAGAGGAGAGCCCTTCAACAAAGTTGAAGAGGGGCTCTGTGGGGAAATGGGTTGGAAATACTCTTCCGATCCTGGGAGACGCTGATGATCCTCTGCTAGTCACCTGCAAAGACACGAATACTCCGGTCGGGGGTGCCGGAATTAGCACTCCGACGGACAAGTCAGTTTTCCTCAAGAAAGCTTGTTTACTAAGTTTTTAGAAGTGATTTTCTTACATACCTTTTACAGATCTGAAGCTCTTGTATTTATATCCATTTTTCGGGCCTCGGGGCCAGAGTCTACTTTTTTATTTGATATTCCTCCTTTTGTCCTGTCATGCCTTTTCAGGTATATTCGGCCTTACATTCGTAGTTGGCATCTCAGTTGAGCCGAATGGAGCCGTTCAATTCCTGGCTCCCCGGGTATATCAGATTTCGTCTCCCATGAATTCGGCTCCCACAATTGCCCCCAAGCATTCTCTTAACGACAGTTGAGTGAGATGCTTGTTCCAATTTTCAAAGTCTCTGAACCGAAGTTCGGGGATCAGACTTATCACACACAAGTTTAATTACAACGCCTTTAATCATCGCCTCGACTCCCCGACCCTTCGTACACGCCTATTTATTATGATTTTAAAATCTGATGTCCTTTCGAATTTATATTCTATGACGCTGATTGCTTAGTCGCTCTTCGAATCGTTCTTGCAATTTTTCCGTATGTGATACTTTCTTCATTATTGTAAGTTTTCTTCCCCTTGCTCTGAAGTTTTTCCTATTTTGTTTATTCTGTCGCGTTTTTTCATAGACAGTAGATTATGGCGAAACATTTGAAAGACCTACTTTCGTCGGACTGAATTGTTGGCTTTAGGCGCCATTTTTCTGTTCCTGACGATGTAGGGGCGAACCAGGTCGCCGAATGCTTTCTTGCTTGTGTTATATGCTCATATCTGCCATACCGTTTTCTTGAGTCTTATGGCTTGTCTTTTGCAGGGAGCAATTTAAAGAAGATACGAGCTTCAACTGACGACGCCGTTCTTTCGGATATTAGGGTTGCTCTTATATATTTCGGCCGTCGTAGTCTTCGCAAACAGGGAAGAGCGGCTCACGTTCTGCTTTGCTACGAGCCTACGTATACGACCTTTTCGGCTGCGGAAAACATACCGATTCCGGAGGGGGAAGATTTCCTTGTTGCTCGTATTTTTTTCCGACTTCAAAATTTGAGACGAATAGGTCTTGAAGGGTCCGATTCGGATAATACTGAAATATCCCATTCTGCCGAATCAGATCAGTCCGAGGCCGAATCGGAAGAGGTATCGGATTCTGCCGACCCTCCTTCCACATCGGGGCGGGGGAACCTTTCTGTTGGCGACGTTCTTCAACGTGCAGACAACCTTCTCCTCTCCGGATCTACTGACATGGCTGGGTTAAGCCTGACAAAGCTCGCTAAGAAGGCGAATGCGGAGAGATTAGCTGCACGGCGAAGAGCGGAGGGTCATTCGACCGAAACGCCCACCAGTACATCTCAATATTCCCTCCTAGTTACCAAATCGACGTCTTTAGAAATTGTTGAGGGGACGGCCGCAGATAAGAATGCCGAATCCGCTTTGGTTGGGAAAGCCGTTCAGGACGTTGATGGAAAGACAGAGAAACGCGATAGGGATCATGAGACCGGCTTTGAAGATCTCGGCGGCAAACGCCCTTGAATGGGGGAATCGAGCGAGGTTGTGCCCTTTGTGATTCGACCAATGGTAAGGAACACGCCGGTTCCTTCGGATGCTTCTGCACGTAAAGACCCAGAGGTTGCGTTTGGCGTGGCAACGTCTTTGTCGTTGCCGTCTGATATGGAGGCTTTCCAGTTGGAATCG